>CAWUPB010000579.1:0-38178 GCA_963924115.1 Dovyalis caffra | reverse complement strand
CTTATCCTTTTCCCTTTCCATCTCTCTATCTCCTTAACTCTCCCTTCATCTTCTCTCTCCCTCTCCTTCCGTTCAACTCTCTCTTCCTCCCTTTCCTTCTCTCTCACTCTCTCCCTCTCCTTCCGTTCAACTCTCTCTTCCTCCCTTTCCTTCTCTCTCACTCTCTCCCTCTCTTTGTCTCTCTCTAACTCTCTCCCTTCTCCCTCTCCTTCTCTCCCTTACTCTTCCTCCTTCTCTCTATCCCTCTCTCCCTTCCTCTCCTTCTCTCACCCTCATAATCTCTCTCCCCCTCTCTCTTCCTCTCCCTCCCTCTCTCTCCCTCCCTCTCTCTCCCCCACTCCCTTTCCCCCTCTCTCTTGCTCTCCCTCCCTCTCTCTCCCCTCCCTCTACCTTTCTACCTCCTCTCTCTCCCTCTCCCTTTCTCATTTTTCTCTCTCCCTCTCCCTCCCTTTGTCTTCCTATCTCTCCCTCAATCTCTCACTCTTTCCATTGCTCCCTCTTTCCTTCTCACTCACTCACTCTCCCTCTCCTTCCCTCCCTCCCTCTCTCTATCCCTTTCTCCTTTTTTCCCTCTCTCCCTCTCTCTCTCTTCCCTCTCTCTCTCTTCCCCTCTCTCTCTCTTTTTCTCTCTCCCTATCCCTTTCCCCTTTTGTTTCTCTCTCTTACCCTCCCTCACTCCTTTCTTCTTTCCTCATCACACCTCTCCCTTTCTCTCTCCATTTCCATCTCTATCTCTCTCTCCCTCTCCATCTCTATCTCGGTCTCTTTATCTCCCCTGCGTTATCTTCCACTCTCACTCCCTCCCTCTCTACCTATCTCTCTCTCCTCTCTCCCTTCTTCCCCTTCCTCCCTCTTTCTCTCTCCCTTCTTCTCTCTCTTCCTCTCTTCTATTCTATCTCTCTTTCTTCCTCTCTTTTTCTATCAGTCTCCCTCTTTCTCCCTCTATCTCCTCTCTATTCCTCTCTCACCCTCTCTCTCCCTCTCTCCCTCTCGCTCTTGCTCTCCCTCTCTTCCTTCTTCTCTCTTTCCTACCTCCTTCCCTCTTTCTCCATCCCTTCCTCTCTCCTTTCCCTCCCTCTCTCCCTCTCTCTCCCTTTCTCTCTCTCCATTTGTTTCTCTCTCCCTATTCTTCTTGCCTCTTTCCATCTCTCTCTCTCCTTCTCCATTCCTCTCCCTCACTTTCCCTCTCTCTCACTTTACCTCCCTCTCCCCTACTCTCTCTCCTTCACTCCGTATCTCCTCCCCGTCTCTCTCCCTCATATACTCCCTCTTCCATTTTCTCTCTCTCTTCCCACTTCCTTTCTATCCGATTTAATCTCTCTCCCTCATTCTTTTTATTTCCCTCTCTCTCCCTTTCCTCCCTCTCCCTCCCCTTCTCTCTCACCCTCTCCCCCTCTCCCTCACTCTTCCTTTCTCCCTCTCCTTTCCTCTCCCTCCCTCCTTCATCTCTTTTCCTTTCTCCCTTCTTTCTCTTTTCACTTTCTCCCTCTTTCTCTCTCTCCCTCTTTTCCTCCCTCTCTTCCTTCCTCTCTCTTCCTCTCTTTTTCTCTCTCCCTCTATCATTCTTTCCCTCCATTAAGCTATCTCCATCTCTCCCCCATTCTCCCTCTCTCCCTTCTTCATCTACCTCCGTTCGTTCCTCTTTCTCCTTCTTACCCTCCTCCCGCTCACTCAAGCTCCCTCACATTCTCTCTCTCTTCCTCTCTCCCTCTCTATTTCTTCCTCCCTCCCTCCCTCCCTCTCCCTCTCTCTAATGATGCCTCTCTCTTCAATCTCTCCTCCTCTCCCTCTTCCCTTTCCCTCCCTGTCTATCTCTAAATCTCTCCCCACCTCCCTCTCTCCCCCTCTCTATCTCTTCCTTTCCTTCTCTCTACCTCTTGTTTTCTCTCCCTCTCTTCATCTCTCTCCCTTTCTCTCCCTCTTTCTCTCCTTCTTTCTCCTTCCTTCCTTCTCTCTCTCCCTCACTCTCTCTTCCTCTCTCCCTCACATTCTTTCCCTCTCTCTCTATTGTTCTCCCTCCCTCTATCTCTCTTTTTTCTCTCTTCCCTCTCTCCCTCTCTCCCTCTCTCCTTCTATCTTTTTCTCTCTGTTCCTCTCTCACTTTTTTTCTCCCTCTCTCTACCAATCTCCCTCCCTCTTTTCTCGCCTCATTCACTTTCTCCCTCCCCCTTTCTCCCTCTCTCCCTCTCCATTTTCTACCTCTTCCTCTTTCTCTCCTCTTCCTATGTCACTCTCTGTATCTCCTTCTCTATCTCTCTCTGCCCTCTCTCATTCCATCTTTGACTTTCCCTCTTCCTCCCTCTATATCCCTCCCTCTCTCCCTCTATCTCCCTCCCTCCCCCTCTCCATCTCTCTTCCTTTTACTCCCTTTCTCTCTTTTCTCTCTCCCTCTCTCCTTGTTTCTCACTCCCTATTTCTATTCGTAACTCCTTTCATCCCTCTCTCAATGTCTCTCCCTCTAAATCTCTCAATGTCTTTTACTCTCTCCCTCTCCCCCTCCCTCTCTCCCTTTATCTCTTACTCTCTTTTCTTCTCTCTCATTCTCTCTCCCTCTCCTTCTCCTCCTCTCCCCCTTCCTTCTCTCTCCCTCTCTCATATTCTCTCTCTTTCTTCCCCCTCTCTCTCTCCACCTCTCTCTCTTTCTCTACCTCTCTCTCTCTCTCCATCTACCTCTCTCTCCTAGTCTCTATCTCTCGTTCTAACCCTCTCTCATTCCCTCTCTTTCTCTTCTTGATTCTCTGTCTCTCCCACACACTCCCTCCCCTTCACCCTTTCTCTCTTTCTCTCTTTCTCTCATTCAATCCCTCTCTTCCTTACTCCCTCTCTCCATCTCTATCTCCTTTTTCCTCTCTCTCACTCTCCCTCCCTCTCCCTTTAACCCTATCCCTCCCTTTTCATCTCTCCCCATCCCTCTCCTTATCTCATCCACTATCTCTCCCTCTCTCTACCCCTCCATCCCTCTCTCCCCCTCCTCTCTCTTTTCCTCATTCTTTGTCTCTCACTTTATCTCCCTCTTTATCCCTCTATCTCTTTCCCTCCCTCTCCCACCCTCTCCCTCTCCTTATCTTTCCTTCACTTCATCTCTCTCTCCCACTTTCTCTCTCTCCCTTTCTCGATCTACTTACCTCTCTTCCTTTTTCTTTCTCTTTGACTTTCTCCCCCTCCCTCTCTTCTCTCTTTTTCCCTCTTCCTCACTTTATCTCTCTACTTCCATCTCTCTCCCTCACTATCCTTTCCATTGCTCTCTCTCTTATTCACCCTCTCTCCCTCTCCCTCTCTCCCTCTACCCTTCTCTACCACTTTTTCTTACCCTCTCTCCCTCTACCCTTCTCTACCACTTTTTCTTACCCTCTCTCCCTCACTTTCTTTTTCTCCCCCTCTTTCCCTTTCTCTCCCCTTAACTTTACCTCTACCCCCTCCCTCCCTCCCTCCATCCCTCTCCCTCTCTCTCCCACTTACCCTCTTTCCCTCTATCTCTTTCTCCCTCTATCTCTCCCTCTCCCTATCTCCTATTCCCCTCTCTCTCTCCTACTTACTCTATCTCCCTTTCTCTCTCCCTCTCCCTCTCCCCCTCTCATCCTCTCTCTTTCCCTCTCCCTCCCTCTCTCTCTTTACATTTTCCTCTCTTTATCTCTTTATTTTCCTCTCTTTCCCTTTCTCACTCCCTCTCTTTCTCTTTTTGTCTCGCTCCCTAGCTTTATCTCTCTCATTCTCTCTTTCCCCCTCCTCTCTCTATCTATCTCCCCTTCTATTTCTTCCTGTCTTCAAGTCTCCATCTCCCTCTCCCTCTCTCTTCCTCTATCTCATTCTTTCTTTTTCCCTCACTCCTCACTATCCTTCCCTTCTCCCTCCCTCTCTTCCCCTATCCCTTTCTTTTTCTCTCTCACCCTTTCTCTCCCTCTCTCCTTTCCTTGCCTCTATCTTTACCTTATTTCCCTCTCGCTCTCTCCCTCTACGCTTCTCTACCTCTTTATCTTGCCCTCTCTACCTCTCTTCATCTTTCTCCCTTTCTTTCCTTCTCTCTCTCACTCCTCTACCTTATCCCTCTCTTTTTCTCCCTCCCTCTCCCTTTTTCTCCCCTTTACCCTCTCTCCTTCTATCTCCCCTCTCGCCTATCTCCTATTCTCCCTCTCTCTCATGCCCTCTCCATCTCTCCCTCTCCCTCTATCTCTTTTCTCTCTCCCTCCCTTCCTCTTCCTACATTTTCCTCTTTTTATCTCTATATCTCCTTTCTTTCCCTCTTTCACTCCTTCTCCCTCTCACTTTATCTCGCTCCCTAACTCTATCTCTTTCACTCCCTCTCCATCTACCTCCCCACCTATCTCTCCCTTCTTCCTCTCTCTTTTATCTCTCTCCCTCTCCCACTCTCTATCTCCCTCACTTTCTCCCTTTCTTCTTCTCTCTCTCTCTCTCTCTCCTTCTCCTTCTCTCTTCCTCTCTTTCATTCTTTCTCTTTCCCTCTCTCCCTCTCACTATGCCTTCCTCTCTTTCTTTGTCTCCCTTTCTTTTTCTCGTCACCCTCTCTCTTTGTCCCTCTTACCCTCCTTCTCTCTCCCTTTCTCTCTCTATCTACCTCTCTCTACCTCTCTCTCCCTCCCTCCCTCCCTCTTACCCTCCTTCTCTCTCCCTCTCTTCCTTACTCTCTCCCTTTCTCTTTTACTCTCCCTCTCTCTAACTCTCTCTCCCTCTCATCTTTCTCCTCTCTCCCTCTCCCTCCCTCTTCATCTCCCCCTTTCCCTCTCCTTCTCTCTCCCTCTCCCCCTCTCGTTATCCTCCTTTCTCCCTCTCCTTCCCTCGTTGTCTCCCTCTTTCTCTCTCTCACTCCTCATCTCTCTCCCTCTTGGTCTCTCTTTATCCCTCTCTCCCTCTCTCTCCCCTCTCCCTCTCCCTTTCCCTCTCTCACTCTCTCTCCATCTATCTCCCTCCTTTTTCCCTCTTCCTCTCACCCTCACCCTCTCCTTAACACATCTATAAGATGTTTTCCCTTCAATGCCATTTAGTATAAAAAATTCTAGACATCAACATAACCACCATAAAGCAATAAATAAATCTAGAAAGCAATGCAATAACAATGCAATTGCTGCATCTAATACACCTTTTGCTCCAATTTTAGTTTTCAACAACAATAAGACAATTGGATTTCCATTAAAATCACCTACATGATTTGATTTCCCTCCGCATCTATATGTGGAACAAAGCTCTATAGATGTTCAGCTCCTCTCGAGTTAAGCATGCATCATTTTTCAAAGATTACAACACATCATAATCTGTTCAACCTAAATAGCCACCTATAAAGGATATCTCTCGTTGCAACAAGGTAGCTCTCCTTCATTAATGAGGAGCTTGCTTGCTTTTTTTCATTCCTAGAACTTGACAATGCTACTAGTTCTAAAATTTTTGAAAGGATGCCTGACTTTGATTGATATAAGAAAACACATAAAAGACAATTAGCTATTGCATATGGAACCCATCATAAGGTTGCTAGATCTAAGACATATGATGCTATTACTATGCTCTAAAGCAGACACAATCACAATACTAGCGAAGGATGATCATCAAATTTAGAACTCTATTTATAAATGTTTCAATGGAGCCTGGATTTTGAATTTCGAAAAGATAGCCCTATGGTCGCTACTTGGGTTCGATGGCCACATCTCCCTCTCACATTGTTTACTCCATCATACTTGAAAAGGATAAGAGAATGTTTGGGCTACTACCTTAAAGTAGATGCAAAAACTTTTTCCTTGACCCATCCAATGCTTCGCTAGAATTTATATTGAGTTAGACATTTCTAAATACCTTCCTCCATGAATTTGGATTAGTAGTTCAAAGAAGAATGGATTTTGGGAGAAGGTGGACCTTTCCTACTCGCTCAAGATGTGGATTGATAGGGAATCATTAAAGGCTTGTTGAAAAGTGGCTTTACATCTACGTATAACCCCTTCTTCCAATATACCAACATAATCTCGACCACTATCTAAAAATAGGGACAATGTTGGAGGTAAAAATGTTTGGATTCAGAGTTAGTAAATAGCAACCATGTAAAGGGAATAAAGCTTCAATTGCTGACCTAGGGTAACTTCATGAATTAGCAATAGCCCTTCCTACAAGTGCTCAAATTTATACCATAAAGGATTCGAGCATGAATCCTAAATCGCCATAGGTCTTCTACATGTTTCTTCTACAACTAGGGTAAGCCCTTCTATTCTTAATCATGATGTACAAAGTAATAGGCCTATTGTTACTATTGGAAAACTTTCAAAAAAACTCAAGTCGGGAACCCCATGCTAGAAAGGTTAGTCGGTTTCATGTCCTCTAGAGGGTAGAATCTGTTGGATGAGCAAATTGCCCTTTAGTTGATTGAATCTTGTATGACTCCTAATCCCTAAGCTAATATGGAACTTAAAATAGGTTAAACACAAGGAGAGAGAGAGAGGGAGAGCAAGGGAGTGAAAGAGATAGGGGCGTAATGAGGGAAAGAGGGAGAGGGAGAGGGAGAGAAGGAGAGAGAGAGGGGGAGAGAAAGTGTGAGGGGGCGAGTGAAAGAGTGAGGGCGAACGAGTGAGAGAGAGCTAGAGGGAGGAAGAGAGGGAGAGGGAGAGAAGGAAAGTGAGGGAGACGGGGATAGAGATAAGAGGGAGATAGTTGAAGAGGGGGAGAGAGAGGAAGAGAGAGGGAGAGCGAGAGGGGGAGAGAGAGGGAGAGAAAGAAATGGAAGAGAGATAAAGGAAGAGGGAGAGAAGGGTGAAAGAGAGGGGGAGGGAGAGAGACAAAGAGGGAGAGAGAGGGAGGAGGGAGAGAGAGGTAGAGAGACCGAGAGAGGGAAAGATTGAAAGTGGGAGAGGGAGAAGGAAAGAGAAGGAGAGGTAATGAGTGAGAGGGAGGAGAGAGAGAAAGTGAGAGAGGGAGAAATAGAGAGAGAGAAGGAGAGAGCGAGAGTGAAAGTGAGAGGGAGAAAAGAGGTGTGTGAAAGGGAGAGATAGAGAGAGGGAAAGAAAGAGGGTGAGAGAGGGAGAGGTAAAGGTAGAGGGAGAGGGAGAAGGAGAGAGAGAGGGAGAGGGAGGGAGAGGGAGAGGGTTAAAGAGAGTGAGATAGGGAGAAAAGAAGAGTGAGAGAGGGAGAGAAGGAGAGAAAAGGAAAGAGAGAGTAAGAGAGAGGGAGAGAGAAAGAAGGAGGGGAAAGAAAGAGAAAGCTCGAGGGAGGGATGTAGAGAGAAGGAGAGAGAGAGCTAGAAGAGGGACATAAAGAGAGAGAGAGGTGAGAAATAGAGAGAGAAAAAGAGAGGTGGAGAGAGTGAGAGGGAGTGAGAGAGAGGCAGAGATAGAGAGGTAGAGGGAGAGAGGGAGAAAGGGATAGGGAGAGAGGTAACGAGAGGTGAAGAAGAGAGGGAGAGAGAGGGAAAGGTGGGAGGGAATGAAAGAGAGGTAACGGGATAGAGAGGGAGACAAGAAGAGTAAGAGAGGGAGTGGGAGAGAGGGAGAGAGAGCAAAAGAGGGAGGGGGAGACGGGGGAGAGTGAGAGAGCGATAAGAGCTAGAGGGGGGAAGAGAGAGGGAGAGAAAGGGAGGGGGAGAGAGAGAGGGAGAGAGTTAAACAGAGTGAGAGGGAGACAAAGTGAGAGATGGAGAGAAAGATTGAGGAAGAGATAAAGGGAGAGAGCATGGAGAGAGGGGGATAGAGAGGGGGAGAGGAGGGATAAAGAAGAACAAAGAGAGAGAGAGGAAAAGAGAGAGAGAGAGGGTAAGAGAGAGGGATGGAGAAAGAGAGAAGTGAAGAGAGAGGAAATGATAGAGAGAGGGAGAGAGAAGAAGACAGAGATAGAGATGGAGAGCGAGAGGGAGAGGGAGAGAAGGAGAAGAAGAGAGATATAGGGGGTAAAAAGAGAGAAAGAGGGAGAGGGAAAGAGAAATAGAGAGGGAGAGGGAGAGAAAGAGAGAGAGGGAGAAAAAAGAGAGGAGGAGATAGAGGGAGAGAGGGAGAGATGGGAGAGGGATAGAGAGGGAGAGAGAGGGAGAGAAAGGGAGGGAGAAGGAGGCAAAGGGAGGGAGAGAAAGGTAAAAAGGGAAAAAAGAATAGGAGAGTGGGAAAGAAAGAGCAAGAGTAGGAGAGAGAGGGTGAGGGAGAGAGGGGTAGAGAGGAATAGAAGGAGAGAGAGAGGGAGACAAAGAGAGAGAGGGGGAGAGAGAGAGGGTGGGTGAGAAAGAGGCAAAGAAAGCAAGGGATAGAGAGAAAGGGAAAGGGAGAAAGAGGGAGGGGGATAGTGGGAGAGGGAGAGAGGGATAGAGAGAGGGGGAGACTGAAAGGGAGAGAGAGGGGGAAAAGAGAGCATAAGAAAGAGGTTGAGAGAGAGAGATGGAGGGGGAGAGTGGGTGAGAGAAGGGAGAAAAAAGGAGGGAGAGAGGAGAGAGGAGGGAGAGGGAGGAAGGGAGAGGGGGAGAGAGAGGGAGAGTGGGGCGGAGATAGGATTGAGAGAGAAGGATTAGGAAAAAGTGGGAAAGAGAGAGAAAGGGAAAGAGTGAGGGAAAGAGGGGCGAGGGGGAGAGAGAGATTGAGAGAGGAAGGGAGATGGAGAAGGAGAGAGAGTGAAAGAGATAGGGAGAGAGAGGGGAGTGGAAAAAGGGAGAGAGAAAGAACGAGGGAAAGAGAAAGGGAGAGAGTGGGAGGGAGAGAGAGGGATTGAGAGGGAGAGAGTGAGAGGAAAGAGAGAGGGATAGAGGAAGAGAGAAAGAAAAGGGAGAGGGGGAGAGCGAAAGAGGAGAGAGAGGGACAAAGTATGAGAGAGATAGATAAGGAGGGAGGGAGGGAGGGAGGGAGATAGAGAGAGGGCAAGAGGGAGAAATATATTTGGGTAGAGAGAAAAAGAGGGAGAGGGAAAGAGAGGAAGTGAGGGGTAGATAGAGGGATGAGAGTGAGAGAGAGAAAAGAAGGGAGATGGATAGAGGGGAAGAGGGGGAGAGAGGGTAGATATGGAGAAAAAGTAAGGGAAGGAGTGAGGGAGAGGGATTGAGAGAAAGAGAAAGAGAGGGAGAGAGAAAGAGAAAGAGAGGGAGAGAGATGAGAGATAGGGAGAGAGGGGGTAAGAGGGAGAGTATTGGAGAGAGATCGATAGAGATCAAGGGAGAAAGGGAGATAAGGATAGAGAGCTACAGAGAGAGAAAAAGAAGGGGAGAGAGATAGGAAGGGAGAGGGAGGGAGGGAGATAAAAGGAGTGAGAGGGAAAGAGAGGGAAAGAAGGAGGGAGATAAGGAGAGAGAGAGGTAAAGAAAGAGGGAGAGAGGAGTGAAAGAAGGGGATGTAAAGGGGAGGAAGGGAGAGAGTAAGGGATAGAGAGAGGTGAAAGATAGGGAGAGAGAGGTGGAGTGAGAGGGAGAAAGTCAAAAGAGAAAGGGAGAGAGACGTTGATGGGGATAGAGAAGAAGAGAAAAAGATAGATAGAGATTAGCGAGATGGAGAAAGGGAGGGGGAGAAGGAGAGAGGGAGAGCAAGGGAGAGCCGGAGAGTGAGGGGGAAAGCAAGAGAGACAAGGGTAGGGAGAGGAAGTGAGAGGGTATGGGACAGGGAAAGAGAGAGAGGAAGAGATGGAGAGGGGAGAAAGGGGGAGAGGGGAGAGGGGGAAAGACAGAGAGAGAAAAATAAGAGAGAGTGTCGGAGGATGAGAAAGAGAAGGAGAGAAAAGAGAGAGGGGATAAAGAGGAAGGGGGAGAGAGAGATGTTAGGAGATAAAGAGAAAAAGGTAGAGAGGAAGTGGTTGAGGGAGAGGGAGAGAGGGAGAGCGAGAGATAAATGAAGATCGAAAGAGATAGCATAGCTAGGATAAGGGGCTAAAGAGGGAGATAGGGAAAGAGAGGGAGAGGGAGAGAGAGAGAGAGGAAGGGAGAGAGGGAGAGGGAGAATGAGAGATGAAAGGGAAAGAGAGAGAGGGAAAGAGAGAGGAGAGTGGGAGGGGAAAGAGATAGAGAGGGGAGGGAGAGGGAGGGGGAGGGAGATGGAGAGAGGGAAGGAATAGAGAGAGAGGGAAAGAGAAAGAGAGGGAGAGAAAGAGGGAGAGGGATAAAGGGAGAGAGAGTGGGAGGGGAGAGAGTGGGGTTGAGAGAGAGCAAGAATGGGAGGGAGATAAATGGAGAGAGAGAGAAAGGGAGGATGAGGGAGAGGGAGAGGGAGATAGAGGGAGAAGGAGAGGGAGAGAGAGGAAGAGGGAGAAAAGAGAGAGGGAGAGGGAAAGGGACTAGGAGAGAGGGAGAAAGAGAGTCCCTCTCCCTCTCTTTTCTCTCCATCTCTCTACCCCTCCCTCTACCTTTCTCCCCAAGGCCTCTCCCTCTCTCACTCTTTCTCTCTCTCTTTCCCTCTCTCCCTTCTTTTTCCCTATTTCATCTCTCTCCCTCTCTTCCCTCCCTCTCTCTTCCCCCTCCCTCTCTCTCCCAATCGCTTCTAGTCTCTCCCCTCCCTCTCTATTCCACTCTTTCTCCCTCTCTCTTTTCATATCTCTCTCCCTTATATAATTCCGTCCCTCTCTCTCCCTTTTTCCCTTAACTTTTCTCCTTCCCTTCCTTACCTTTCTCCCTCCATCTCCCCTTCTCTATCCGCCTCTCTCTTTTTCTCTCTCTTTATCTCTCTCCCTCTCTCACTTTCCTTATCCCTCTATCTTTCTCCCCTCTCCTTCTCTCCCTCTTTCTCCCTCTCTTCCTCTCTCTCTCCCTCTCACTCTCCCTCTCTATCTCTCTTTCTCCCCCGTAAACTCTCAATCTCACTCTCTCTATCTCATTCTCTCTCCCTCTGTCTCTCTCCCTTTCTCCTTTTAACTCTCCCTCCCTTTCTTTATCACCCTCTCTCTCCTTCTCTCCCTTACCCTCTCTTTCCTTATCTCTCTCTCTCTCTCCTCTCTTCTTCTCCACCTTTTCCACCCTCTCCTCTTCTTCCTTCCTCTCTCTCCCCTAAACTCTTTATCTCACCCTCTCTTTGCCTCTTTCTCTCTCTATATATCTCTCTCCCTCTTACCTTTTGACTCTCTTTCCCTCTCTCCCTCACCCTTTCTTTCCTCCTCTCTCCCCTATTCATCTCCCTATCTCTCCCTTCTCTCTCCACCTCTCTTGCTCTATCTCCCTCTCTCCATCTTTCTCCCTCTCTCCCTCCCTCGTTTTCTTTATCCCACTCTCTCCTCTCTCTCTTTCTCTCCTTCCTTCTCTCTCTCTTCTGTCTCCTCTCTCTTTCTTTCTCTCTCTCCTCTTCTCTCTCTCTCTTTCACTCTCCCTCTTTCTCTCCCTCTCTCTTCAAAACTCCCTATCTCACCCTTTCTCCATCTCTTTCTCTCTCCCTCTCTTTTTTTATGTCTCTCACCCTCTCTCCCTCAACCTTTCTCCCCCTCTCTCCCCCTCTCCTTCTCTCCCCTCTTGTCCCTTCCCTCTCTCTCCCTCTCTTTAACTCTCCCTCCCTCTCTCTCACTCTCTCCCTCCCTCTCTCTCACTCTCTCCCTCCCTCTTTTTCCCTCTTTCGCTCTCTATCGCTCTCTTTTCCTCTTTTTTCTTTCTCTCCCTCACTTTCCTTATCCCTCTCTCTCACTCTCTTTCTTAACCCCTCCCTCTCACCCTCTCCCTCCTTCCTCTCACCTTCCCTCTCTCTTTCTTTCGTTGTCTCTCTCCTCCCATACACACACACACGGATATATATATATATATATATATATATATATATCCCTCTCCCTCTCCCTCACAATATCTTTTTCTCTTCCTTTCTCTTACTCTCTCTTCCTCTTCTCTTTCTCTCTCCCTCTCTGTCCTCCCTCTTTCTCCATCTCCCTCTCTCTCCCTCTTTCTCACTCTCCCTCTCCCTCCCTCTCCCTCCCCTTTTTCTCAATCTTTCTCTCTCTTACTCTCTTTTTCCCTCTCATTATCTCTCCCACTCTCTCTTCTACTCTCTCTCTCTATTTCTCTCCTTCTCTCACTCTCTCTCACCCTCTATCCTCCCTCTCATTCTCCTTCTCCATTCCCCACTCCCTCTCTGTCTCCCTCTTCCCCCTCTCTCCTTCTCTATCCTCTCCCTCCCATTCCATCTCCGCCTCTCTCCCCTCCCTCTCTCTTACCCCTTCTCCCACTCTCCCTCCCTCCCACTATGTTAATTTTCTCTCTCTCCTCCTCTTTTTCTTTCTCCTTGTCCCTCTCTCCCCACCTTACATTATTTCTTTCTCCTTGTCCCTTTTTCTCCCTCTCTCTCCCCCTCTCTCCCTCCCTCACTCTCCCTTTCCCTCTCTCCCTTCCTCTCCCTCTTACCCTCTCCCTCTCCTTCTCTCCCTCCCTCTCTTCCTCTCTCCCACTCCCTTCCCTCTCCCTCTCTCTTTTTCTCCCTCTCCCTCTCTCTCCCTCTCTCTCTCCCTCTCTCTACTCATCTCCCTCCTAGTCTCCCTCTCCTCACCCTTACTCTCTCGCCCTCTCACTCTCTCTCCCTCTCTCTATTGATTCCCCTCTCTCCCTCTCCCTCTCCCTCTCCGCCTCTCGTGCCCTCCCACTCTCCTCTCTCTCTCCCCTTTCATCTCTCATTCTCCCTCTCCCTCTCCCTCTCTCCCTTCCCCTCTCACCCTCTTCCTCTCTCTTTCCCTATCTCCCTCTTTCTCTCTCTTCCCTCTAGTATCTCACTCTTTCCCTTTCTATCACTCCCTCCATTACTCTCCCTCACTTTCCTCCTCTCCCTCACCCTCTCTCCCTTCTTTCCCCCTCTCTTCTTTTCTCTCCCTTTATCTCTCTCCTCTTCGCTCTCTCTCTCACTATTCGTAACCTCTATCTCTCTCCCTTTCCTTTTACCTCTCCCTCTCTCTCACCCTCACTCTCTCCCCTTCCCACTCTCTCTCCCTTTATCCCTCTCCCTCTCTCTCCTCCTCTCTTTCTCCTTCTCTCTCCCTCTCTCTATCCATTCCCCTCCTCCCTCTCCCTCCCCGCCTCTCTCTCCCTCCCCCTCTCCCTCTCTGCCTCTCTCTCCCTCCTTCTCTCCTCTCTCTCTCCCTTTCATCTCTCATTCTCCCTCCCCTCTCTCCCTACCCCTCTCGCCCTCTCCCTCTCTCTTTCCCTATCTCCCTCTTTCTCTCTCTCCTTCATTATCTCACTCTTTCCTTTTCTTCCACTCCCTCCATCACTCTCCCTCTCTTTCATCCTCTCCCTCACCCTCTCTCCCTCCTTTCCCCCTCTCTCCTTTTATCTCTCTCTCCTCCTCTCTCTCTCTCATTATCCTTCACCTCTATCTCTCTCCCCTTTCCCTCTACCTCTCCCTCTCCCTCCCTTTCACCCTATCTCTCTCACTCTCACTCTTTCTCTCTCCTTTGGTCCCTCTCTCTCCCTCCCTCTCTTTCTCTATCTCTCTCTCCCCCTCTTTCTATCTCCCTCTCTCCGAATCTCCCTTTTTATCAAACTATTTCCCTTTTTCCCTCCCTATCACTCTTTCCCCTTTTTCTTTGTTCTTTTCTACCTCTTTTCCTGTCCTTTTTTCTCCTTCTTTTCTTTTTCTTCCCATATCTCTTTCTCCCACCCTCACTTTACCTTTCCTCTTCTCTCCCATTATCTCCTCGCTTTCCCTCTCTTTCTCTCGTTACTCTCTCCCTTACTCGATCTTCCCCTATCTCCCTATCTTTCCCCTCCCTCCCTCCCTCTCCTACTCTCCCTCTCTCTCTCTTTCTCTCTCATCCTCTCTCTCTTTATCTCTCACTCCTTTTTCTGACCTCCTCTCCATCTCTCTCCCTCCTTAACTCTCTTTCACATCCACACTCTTTTTCTATCTCTCTTGCTCGCTATCCCCCTCTCTTCCTCTAAGTCCCTCTCCCTAGCTCTACCTCTCTCTCTCCCTCTCCCTCTCCCTCACCTTCTCTCTCCTTTTTTCTCTCAATCTATCTCTCTCCCATTCTCTCTACCTCCCTCTCCCTCTTTCTTCCTCTCCCACTCTCTCCCTCTCTCTTCCTCTCATACTCTCTATCTCATTCTCTCTCCCTTTCTCCATTGTTCTCTCTTACGTTTTCTCCCTCCCTCCCTCTCTTTCTTTGTTCCTTTCTCCCTTACTTGATCTTCCCCTATCTTTCTCTCTTTCCCCTCTCTCCCTCCCTCTCCTACTCTCCCTTCTCTCTCTCTTTCTCTTCACCCTCTCTCGCTTTATCTCCCAGTCTCTCTTTTCCGACTTCCTCTCTATCTCTCTCCCTCCTTGACTCTCTCTCTCTCATTGACACTTTTCTTCTATGTCTCCCTGCTCGCTATCCCCTCTCCTTTTCTCTCCATATATATCTCTCTCATTCTCTCTACCTCCCCCTTTCTCTCTCCATCTCTCTTTCTCTCTTACTCTTTATGTCATTCTCTCTCCCTCTCTCTCACTCTCCATCCCTCCCTCTCTCCTACTCTCCCTCTCTCCATCCTTCTCTCTTACTTTTTCTTCCTTCCTCTTTCCCTTTATCTCTCTCTCCTCCTCACCTTCTCCTTCTCTTTCTCCTTTTGCCTCCCCCTTATTTCTCTCCCTCTCTCTTTTTTTCTCTCTCCCTCTCCTTTTCTCTCTCAATCTCACTACCTCTCTCCCTACCTCGCTCTTTCTCTCTATCTCACTCTCTCTCTCCCTCTTTCTCTTTCTCCTTTTCCCTATTCTTCCTCTCTTCATCTATATCTTATTCTCCCACTCTTTCCCTCTCACTATCTCTCCATCTTTTCCTTTCTTTTTTCTCCTCTTTTCCTTTTTCTTCTCATATCTCTTTCTTCCTCCCTCGCTTCCCTTTCCTCCTCTCTCCCACTCTCTTTCCCTTCTCTCTCTTCCTCTCCATCACTTTCCCTCTCACTATCTCTCTATCTCCCTCTCTCTTTCTCCCTTTATCTCAATCTCCTTCATTTTCTCTTTCCCTCCCCTCTCCCTTTCTCCTTATCTCTTCTTCTCACTCTCTCTACCTCTCTCCCACTTTCTCTCCCCTTCTTGTTAGTCTAGGTGCCCTAGATCCAACCATGTATAGATGGGCTTGAGTTAATATATCATTGCATTATTTATTTTAATAATAATAAAGAAGTCATTTTATTAATTCTTTTGTTTACATGTTCAATAGAATTAGATAGAAGTCCTTATGATATGCATTTGCAATAGTGATTGATCAAAAGATGTAAGACAAACACTAATGCACATAAATGGTATCATTAAACGTCCTAAGTCATAGAAATGTCAAGAATGGACATTGATAAATACGGATAGACTTGTGAGTGCCATGCTCATGCTATATGATAGCAGTAGGAGATCTCACACCTATTGGGATTGTGATGCTAAAGCAAACGCTTAGGTGATTTATGTTAGAAAACATATCACCTGGACTTGACTCACCATGAGAACCCATTTGGTTTTAGTCTATGAGAATCTCATACGAGATGGGTACAAATGGTTCTTAGACTTGAAGTCATCATAGTTATCTCGGTAGAGGACTTATGAACTTTAACACTCATTTTGATGGACCCATTAATGGGTTGCATGTGGGCGATTCATTGGGTGCATTAGGAATCTTATGGTGATAGGTGTATGACTAAGATAGAATATGTCATTCTTTGTATGTTAAAGGAATTATCATGTTACACTTCGATAAATGTTTGCTCAAGAAATTTATGGCCATAGTAGGAGTACACCAATAGAGCATATTGGTCTACTCTAAGAGCTAAGACATTTGGGAATCGAAGAAAACTTGTGTGATCATAATCGAACAAGACTAATAACCAAGTTTGAGATCATGCTCGTGGTAAGTTGACATGAGGACTGAATTGTATGGTAACCATGCTCATGAGAGGTGGATGATTGCCTTGCTAAAGGTCGATCTTGATTTATATATCAAGAGATTAAAGAGGAGTCTTTTATTCTTGATACATTGCCAATATATCTAAGAGCCTATTGAGTCATGCACATAAGTTTAAGTATTGACATTACAAATGAGAAGCGAAGATGTTGGAAAAAGTTTCCTAGTTTGGAAAGAGTTTCAAAAATGGAAAGTTTCCTAAAATCGAAAGTTCATAAAATGGAAAGTTTTCTATTTTAGAAATCAATTTCCTAATTTGGAAGTTATTTTCAAATATGAAAATAAAAAACCTAAAAGGAAAGGAGTTTCCTAATTTAGGTTAAAGGGTATTTTGAGAAATTGATTCCTAATTTGAACACTACCAAAATAATCTAAGAATATTTATTTAGATAGTCCAAATAAATTAATTGGGCTAAAATAGTTTTGGCTCATAGATTTAATTAAAAAGCTTAAAGATAATTTTCGTGGGAGGATAAACATAAACCTTATTGGATAAGCACGAATGCTTTAAAGATAAACATTAACCTTATTAGATAAGGTTGAATGTTTAAAAAGATAATAATCAAGTAGTCCATATATAAAATAACTCCTCGTCCTTGGAGGATAAGGAAACAACAACTTAGAGTCCTTTATGGACTCAAAGCCGCCACTCTCCTTGTTCTTGGAGGACAAGGAAACTCTCTCCCTATATATAGGAAGAGAGGTGCGACAAGGATGAGTTAATGACCTAATAGAGTATTTCAGCCAACAAAAAGAAAATGGGAGAATTTTGGCCAAAAGAAAAAGAAGGAGAAATTTCAGCCAACCTCCAAAAATAAGTTAGGGTACACGCCCAAGAGAGAAAATAAAGGAGAAAATAGTTTTTTCCTAAACCCTAATAAGAAATACTCTTTCCTCCTTGTTTAAGGTTGTCGTAAAGTTTTCCGGGATTGATTTCTAGAGAAAATACTTAATCGGAAAAAGTGGAGCTAGCACCTTATTAATTTTGAGTGCTTCTTAGTGGATACTTGGTCGCGTGGATCATCAATAAAGGCTGGACACTTGGATGGCTAATCAAAGAAAAGGAATTTAGATCCGTGCTACAAGAGGTAATCCTTTACTTTAGCTTATTATTCATGTATGTATGATTAGAAGATTCAACGACATGATATTGGGGTCTTAGATGGAGGAAATTTTTTATTTATTTTGAACCTCCATAGGATGCATGAACCTTCACTTCTCTCTCCCTCTCTCTCTCCCTCCCCCTCTCCCACTCTCTCCCTCTCCTTCTATAGCTCTCTCTTACATTCCCTCTTTTCTCTATTCCTCTCTTTCTTATCGTCTTCCCCTATCTCCCTCTCTTTCCCCTCTCTCCCTCCGTCTCCTACTCTTGCCTCTCTCTCTTTCTCTCCCATCCTTTCTCTACTTATCTCCCACTCTCTCCTTTTTTGACTTCCTTTTGATCTCTTTCCCTCCCTAACTCTCTCTCTCTCACTCTTCTTTTATCTCTCATGCTCGCTATTCCCTCTCTCTTCCTCCAAGTCCCTCTCCTTAGATCTGCCTTTCTCCCTCTCTCTCCCTCTCCTTCCCTCTCTCTCACTCCTTTTCTCTCCATCTATCTCTCTCCCTCAATCTCTATACCTCACTCTCCCTCTCTCTCTCCCTCTCTCTTCCTCTCCTACTCTATCTCATTCTCTCTCCCTCTCTCCCACTCTTCATCTTTCCATCCTTCTCTCCTAATTTTTCTCCCTCCCTCTTTCCCTCTCTCTTTCCCTCACCTTTTCCTTCTCTTTCTACTTTTGTCTTCCCTCTCTTTCTCTCACTCTCTCCCTTTTTACTCTCTCCCTCTCCCTTTCTCTCTCAATCTCCCTCCCTCACTCTTCCTCTCTATCTCACACCCTCTCTCCCTCTTTCTCTTTCTCCCTCTCCCTCTTCTTCCTCTCTTCCTCTATATCCCATTCTCCCTCTCTTTCTTTCTCACTATTCTCCATCGTTTCCTCCCTTTTCCTCCTTTTTTCTCCCTCCTTTCTTTTTTCTTCCCATATCTCTTTCTCCCTCACTCACTTTCCCTTTCCTCCTCTCTCCCACTCTCTTCCTCCCTCTTTCTCTTCCCTCCCTCTCTTTACCTCTCACTCTCTCTCTATCTCCCTCTCTCTCCTTCTCAATTTCTCTCAATCTCCCCCATTTTCTCTTTCCCTCCCCTCTCCCTCTCTCCCTTTCTCTCACCCTCTCTCTCCCTCTCCCTTTATCCCTCTCTCTTGTTTTCCCTCTCTTTCTCTGTTCCTCTCTCCATCATTCAATCTTCCCCCATCTCCCTCTCTTTCCCTTTCTCCCTCCCTCTCCTACTCTCCCTCTCTCTCTCCCTCATCCTCTCTCTCTTTATCTCCCACTCTCTATTTTTCTGACTTCCTCTCTATCTTTCTTCCTCCTTGACTTTCCCTCTCTCTCTCACACACTCTTCTTCCATCTCTCCTACATGCTATGCCCCTCTCTTCCTCTAAGTCCCTCTCCCTAGCTCTACTTCTCTCTATCTCTCCCTCTCCCTCTCTTTCTCTCTCCTTATTTTTTTCTCTCCATCTCCCTCTCTCTCCCATCCTTTCTACTCCCTCTCCCTCTATCTCCCTTCTCTTACTCTCATACTCTCTCTCTCTCTTCCTCTCCTACTCTCAATCTTATTCTCTCTCTCTCTGCCACTCTCCCTCTCTCCATCCTTCTCTCCTATTTTTTCTCCCTCCCTTCCTCTCTCTCTCTCTCTCTCTCCTTCACTTTCTCCTTCTTTTTCTCCTCCTTTTTCTCCCTTTCTTTTTCTCTCCCTTGCTCCTTTTTTTCTCTCTCCTTCTCCATTTCTCTCTCAATCTCGCTACCTCTCTCCCTCCCTCGCTCTTTCTCTCTATCTCACTCCCTCCCTCCCTCTTTCTCTTTCTCTCTCTCCCTCTTCTCCCATTCTTACTTTATATCCCATTCTTCCGATCAACCTTGCTCTCCTTTTTCCCTTTTCTCTCCGTTTCTCCTTCTCCATTGCTTCCTTTACCACTCTGTCTCTTACCCTCTCTTTCCCTTACTCTCCCTTTCTCTCCTTCTATCCCCCTCTCTCTCCCTCTCTCTTTACCTATCCCCCTCCCTCTCTTCCTCCCTCTCCCTCTCTCTAACTCCCTCTCACTCTCTCTCACTCTCTCTCCCCTCTTCTTTCCTCAATCCCTCCCTCTCCCTCATGCTCTCACTCTACCTCTCTCCCTTCCTCTTCCTCTGCCTCTATCTCCCTTTCCCTTTCCCTCTCTCTCTCCGTCTTCCTCTACCTCTCTCTCCTTCCCCACTCCCTTCCTCTCTCTCCCCCTCTCATCCTGTCTCTCCCTCTCTCCTCATTCTCTTCCTCCCTTTCTCTTTCCTCTCTCCCTCTCCTTTCCAACCTCTATATCCCTATGTCCTTTTTAATTTTTCTCCTTACCTCTCTTTCCTTTTCTCTCTCCTCTCTTGCTCTCCTTGTCTCCCCGACTCTCCCCTTTCCTCTCCCTCTCTTCCTCTCCCTCCCTCCCTATCTCCTTATCTCCTTCTTTCTCCTTCCTCTCTCTATCCCCCTTCCTCTCTCCCTTCCTCTCTCTCTCTCCCCTACTCTCTCTCCTCCTTCCTCTCTCCCATTATTCCTC
The DNA here is from genome assembly GCA_963924115.1 of Dovyalis caffra. NCBI lineage: Eukaryota > Viridiplantae > Streptophyta > Magnoliopsida > Malpighiales > Salicaceae > Dovyalis > Dovyalis caffra. The sequence goes on along the minus strand of CAWUPB010000579.1, from coordinate 18,778 downwards.
TCTATCACTTCCTCTTTCTCTCTCCTACTCTGTCTTTATCTCTCTCCCTCTCCCTTCCTTACTTCCTCCCTCCCTCTCCATCTCTTTCCCTCTCCCTTCCTCCTCCCTTACCTCTCCATCCCTCTCTCTCTCTTAGTCTCCCTCTCTCTCTCCCTCTCTCTATCCTTCCCTCTTCCTCTCCCTCTTCCTCTCCTTACCCCTCTCTCTCCGTCTCTCTCCTTTCCTTCCCCTCTCTCCCCACACTCTCTCTCACCATTTCCCTTCTTAATCTCTCTATCTCCCTCTCTTTCTAACTCCCTCTCTACATTTATCTCTCCTCGACTCTCTCTCTCACTCCTTTTCTCTCCCTCTCTTTCCTCCTCTCTTCTTTTCTCTCCTTCTTCCTTTCTCTACCTCTCTCTTACTCTCCCTTCCCTTATCTCTCTCCCTCTTCCTTTCCTCCCCCTTTCTCTCTCCCTCTTTATCTCCCTCTCTCTCTCCCTTCCCCCTCCCTCCCTCTCCCTCTCCCTCCCTACCCCTTTCCCACTCTCTCTCCTTCCGCCTCTCCCTCCCTCTCCCTCTCCCTACCTCTCTCCCCTCCTCTCTCCCCTCGCTCTCTCTCTCTTAGTCACTATTTTCCTCTCTCCATCTCTTTATCTCCCCATCTTTCCCTCTTTCACTTCCTCTCTATCTTTCTCCCCTCTTGACTCTCTCTCTTTTGCCCTCACACTCTCCTTTTCTCTCTACCACTCTTTGTCTCCCTCTCTTCCTCTTTATCTCTCTTCCTCTCTACCTCTCTCCCTCTTCTTCTTCATCTCCCTCCCTCTCCTTCTCCTTCTCTCTCTATCTCTCTCTCACATCCTCTCTCCCTCTCTCCTTCTCGATACCTCTTTCTTTCTCCCTCTCTTTGGATCTCTATCCCTCCCTCTTCCCCCTCTATCCCTATCTCACTCTCTCTCCCTCCCTCCCTCCTCCATCTCTCTCTCTGGTCACCTTCTTTTTTCTTCCTCTCTTTCCTCCTCACTCTCCTCTCTTCCTCTCTCCCTCCCTCGGTCTCCCTCTCTCCATCTTACTCCCTCTCTCCCTCTCCTATTTAACCTTGCTCTCCTTTTATTCCTTTCTCTCCTTTTCTCCCTCTTAATAGCTCTTCCTATCTCTCCCTCCCTTTCCCTATCTGCCTCTACCACTCCCCCTCTTTCCCTTTGTCTCCTTCTTTCTCTCCCTATATCCCCTTTTATCTCTATCTATTCCTTTCCCTCTTTCCTTCTCTCCCCTCTCTCTCCCTTGGTCTCTCTCTCTCTCCCTTTCCCCTAATATCCTTCTCTCTAACTCTTTCTCACTCTTTCTTCCCTCTTCTTCCCTTTATCCCTCCCTCATCCTCTCTCTCTCCATCTCCCTCTCTATATCCCTCCCTTCCCCTTTGCTTCTTTCTCCCTCTTCCCTTCTCCCTTTCTCTTTCTTTGCTTCCATATCCCTCTTCAACTCCCTTCCTTTCTCTCTCTCCCTCTCTCATCATCTCTCTCCCTTCCTTTTCTTTCTCTCCCTCCCTCTCTCTTCCTCTCTCACTCTCTCTTCATACCCCTCTCCCCTACTCTCTTCCTCCCTCTCTCCCCGTCTACCTCACTATTTCTATTTCTCTCCCTCTCTCCTTATCTCCCTCTTTCTCCTTCCTTTCTCTCCACCCCTTCCCTCTCTCCCTCCCTTTCTCCCTTTCTCTCCCTTTCTCTCTTTTTACTTCTATTCCTCTATCCCTCTCTCTTACTTCCTCTTCCTCTCTTCCCTATTATCTATATCTATCTCCCTCTCCCTCCCTTTCCTTCTTCCTCCCTCTCCCTCTCCCTCTTTGTCCCTCTCCCTTGTCTCTCTCTCTCTCCCTCTGCCTCTCTCCCTCCCTCTACTTAGATCTCTCTCTTCCTCTCTCTCCCTCTCTACCTCCCTTACTCTCTCTCTCATCCTCCGTATTCCTCTCCCTCTCTCGTACCTCTCTCTCCCAATCTACTTTTCCCTCTCTCTCCCTTCTCTTTCTCTGTCGCTCTTACTCTCCCTCTCCTCTCAACCTCTCCATCCCTCTTCCTCTCTCTTACACTCTCTCTCCCTCTCCCTCTCCTTCCTTCTCTCTCTCTCTCTCTCTCTCTCACTATATCCCTCTCTTCCCCTTTGCCGCTATCTCCCTCTTCCCTTCTCCCTTTCGCTTTCTTTGCTTCCATCTCCCTCTTCAACTCCCTTCCTTTCTCTCTCTCTCCCCCTCTCATCATCTCTCTCCCTTCCTTTTCTTTCTCTCCTCTCTCTCTCTTCCTCTCTCACTCTCTCTTCATGCCCCTCTACCCTACTCTCTTCCTCCCTCTCTCCCTGTCTACCTCACTATTTCTATTTCCCTCCCTCTCTCCTTATCTCCTTCTTTCTCCTTCCTTTCTCTCCACCCCTTCCCTCTCTCCTTCCCTTTCTCCCTTTTTCTCCCTTTCTCTCCTTTTACTTCTATGCCTCTATCCCTCTCTCTTACTTCCTCTTCTCTCTTCCCTACTCCCTCCCTCTCCCTCTCCCTCTTTCTCCCTCTCCCTCTCCCTCTTTCTCCCTCTCCCTTGCCTCTCTCTCTCTCTCTCTCTTCCTCTGCCTCTCTCCCTCCCTCTACCTAGATCTCTCTCTTCCTCTCTCTCCCTCTCTCTCTTTCCATTTCCCTCCCTTAATCTCTTTATCTCTCACTTTCTCTCTCTCTCATTCCCTCTCTACCTCCCTTCCTCTCTCTCTCATCTTCTCTATTCCTCTCTCTCTCTGTACCTCTCTCACTCAATCTACCTTTCCCTCTCCCTTCTTTTTCTCTCTCGCTCTTGCTCTCCCTCTCCTCTCAACCTCTCCATCCCTCTCCCTCTCTCTTACACTCTCTCTCCCTCTCCCTCTCCTTCCTTCTCTCTCTCTCTCTCACTCTCTCATTTTCTCATACTCTCTCACTCTCTTTCCCTCTCTCTTTCCCTCTCTTACTTCATCCTTCTCCTTCCCTTTCTCTCTCCCTTCCCTTTTCTTCCTCCGTCCCTCTCCTTGTCTCTCTTTCTTCATTTTCCTCTTTATCTCCCTCTCTATTCCTCTCCCACTTCCTCTCTATCTCTCTCTCTCTCCTTAACTCTCTCTCTCACTCTCTCTTCCCCTCATACTCTCTATCTCTCTCCCTCTCTTTTTCTCTCACTCTATTCCTCTCAACCCCTCTCCTTCTCTTTGCCTATCACTTCCCTCTCCCTCTCCCTCTCCCTCTCCCTTTCTCTCTCTCTCTCTCCCTCTACCTCTCTCTCTCTCTTCCCTTCACTCTCCCTCTCTTTATCCATCCCTCTCTCCCTTGCTCTCTCTTTCTCTCCTCCACTCTTTCCCTCACCCTCTCTTTCCCTCTCTCTCCCTCCCTCTTATCCTCTCTCCCCTCTCTTTCTCTCTTCCTCTTTATCTCTCCCCTCTCTCCTTTTCTCGCTCTCTCTTTCTCTCTCCCTATCTATCTCCCTTTCTCACTCCCTCTATCCCTCTCTCTCCTTCTTTTCCATTCTCCCTCCCTCTCTCTCTCCCTTTATCACTCCCTCTATCCCTCTCTCTCTTTCTTTTCCATTCTCTCTCTCTCCTTTTCTCACTCCCTCTATCCCTCTCTCTCTTTCTTTTCCATTCTCTCTCTCTCTCCCTCTTTCCTACTCTTCCTCTTGCTCCTAACCTTTCTTTCCTATTATCTATCTCTCTCATGTTTGCCCCTTCTACCTCTCTCTCCCTACCTTTCTCTCTTCCCTCCCTCACCCCTTTTCTCTTTCTCTCTCCCCCATGTACCTCTCTCTTGCTCCATCTCCCTCTTGCCCACTCTCTGTCTCCCTTTTCCGGTCTCTATCCCTCTCTCTCCCTCTCACCCTCTCTCCTCTTCTCCCACTCCCTTACCCTTTCTCCATTCCTTTCCCTTTCCCCTTCCCCCACTCTTCCTTTGCCTTTCTTTCCCTCTCCCTCTCCCACTTTCTCTCCCTCTTCCTCTCCCATCCCTTACTCTTTCTCCTCTATTTTTATCTCTATCTCTCCTTATCCCTCTTTCCCTCTTTCCCTCTATCTCTTATTCTCCCTCTCTCCCTCTCTTATTTAACCTCTCTCTCCCATTCTCCCTTCTCCTTTCTCTTTGCTTCTCTCTTTTTCTCTTTCTCTCCCTTCATTCTCCCTCTCTATCTATTTATCTCTCTCTCTCTCCTCCTCATTCTCTCTACTCCTTCTCTCTATTTCACTCATTCTCTCCTCCCTTTTCCATGTCCCCCTCTAACTCTCCCTCTCTCCCAAACTCTCCCTCTCTCCTTCTCTCTCCCCCTCTCCCTTTCTCTTTTTTGTTAGGTCTCTCTCTCCCTCTCTACCTCCCTCTTTCCTCTTCTCACTCCTTTTTTATTTCTCCGTATGACTCTCTCTCATTCTCTCTCTCCTACACACTCTTTTTCTCTCTCTTCGTCTCTTTTTTTCCTCTCCCTCTCCCTCTCCCCGACTCCCTCTCTCCCTTCTCCTCTACTCCGTCTCTCTCTTCCTCTCTATCTCCCTCCCTCACTCCCTCTCCATCTACTTCCATCTCCTTCTCTCTCTATTTCTCTCACTTTTTTCCCTCCCTCTCTCCCCGATCTCTCTCCCTCTCCCTCTCTCCCTATATCTCTCTCTCCCTCTCTTTTCCTCTCCCTCCCTCTCTCTCTCTCCCTCTCTCTCGCCCTCTTTCTCCTTCTCTTACCATATTCCTTTCTATCTCTCCCTCTTTATCTCTCTCTCTCCTACTTGTTTTTGTCTATCCCTTTTAATCTCTTTCTACCAATGTCTCTCTCTCTCTCTTACTCCCTCTCTCACATCCTTCCCTCTATCTCTCCCTCCCTCTCTCTTACTCACTCTCCTAATCTCTCTCCTTTCTCTTCCTCTCTCTCTCATCACTTTACCCTCCGCCTCCCTCCCTCCCTCCCTCCGGCTCCCTCTCATTCTCTCTCTACCCCTCCCTCTCTCTATCTCCCACTATTTTTTCTCTCTTTCCCTCTATCTCTCTCCCTCTCTCTCCCTCTCCCTCTCTCCCTTTTATTCACTCTTTCTCTCTCCCTCTCCCTCTCCCCCTTTATCCTTCTTCCTCTCCCTCCTATATCTCCCTCTCCCACTCTCGCTCTCGCACTCCTTCCTTTTCTCTCTCTCTCTAGCTCTCTTTCTCTCTTCCCTTCTCTCTCATCTTTTACTCTCTTCCTCCCTCTTTCACTCTCTTCTTCTCTCCCTTTCTATCTCCCTCTCACCGTCTCTCTATCTCCTTATTTCTCTCCCCTTCACTCTTCTTCTCTCCATCTCTCTCCCTCCCCTTTCCCAATCTCTCTCTCATATAATTTCTACCTACTTTTCTCTACCTCTCTTCCTTTCTCTCTCTCTCACCCGTTCCCTCCCTCCCTTTCTCTCTCCCTCTCCCTCTCTCTATCCCTCTCTCCCTCTTGTTCAATCCCTCTCTCCCTCCCTCTCTCTCATTATTTCCCCCTCTCTCCCTCCCTCTCTCTCCTTCTCCTTCTCTCTTTCCCTCTCCCACTCTCAATCTCTCCCTCTCTTTGCCTCCATCTCCTCCTTCTATCCCCTCTCTCCCCCTCTCTCTCTCTCACTCTTCCATTTTACATCTCTCTCCCCCTCTCTTTCTCTTCCCCTTTGTATCTCTCATCGTGTCTCCCCTCTCAACCTCTTTTAATCCCTCGCTTGCTCTCTCTGTCCCCCTTCTCTTTCTCTCTCTCTCTATGTTTATCTCTCCCTCTTCCACTAACACCATCCCTATCTTCTTCTTCCTATCTCCCTCTCTATATGTCTCTTTCTCTCCCTCCCCTATCCTTATTTCTTTCTCCCTCTTCATCCCTCTCTCTATCTTTATTTCTCTCTTACTCTTTCTTTGTCTATCTTTCCCTTCCTAACCTCCCTCTCCCTCCCTTCCCTCCCTTAATATCACTCCCTCTCTCTATCTCTCTCCCTTTTTCTATTGCTCTCTCTCATTCTCTCTCCCTTTCTATCTCTCTATCTCCTTCTCCCCATCTCTCCCCTTCAACCCTTCTCTCTTACTCTCTCCTTCTTTCCCTTCCTCTCTCCCTTCCTCTCTCCCTCTCTTTATCTCTCTATCTCTCTCCCCCTCTCTCTCCCTCTCTACCTCTATCACACTTTCCCTCTCCCTCATTTCCCCTCTACCAATCATTCTCCTTCTTTCTCTCTCACCCTCTCTACCTTTCTCTCTTCCTCTCTCTATTCCTCTTTCTCTCTCACCCTCTCTACCTTCCTCTCTCTCCCTCTCTATTCCATTTTCTCTCTCACCCTCTCCCTCCCTCCTTTTTTCTTTCTATCCCTCTCTCCCTCTCACCCTCTCCCTCTCTCTCCTCTCTCTCTCCCTTTCTCTACCTCTCCCTCTACTCCTTTATCTCTCTCAATCCCTTCCTTACTGTCTCTACCTCTCTCTCTCATCTTGTCTCTCTCTCCCCTTCTATCTCTCTCTATCTCTCTCACAATCCCTCTTCTTGTTCTTATTTCTCTCTCCCTCTTCATCCCTCCCCTATCTTTATTTCTCTCTCCCTCTCTCATTATCTATCTATCCCTCTCCATACCTCCCTATCCCTTCCCCTCCCTCCCCCGATCTTTCTCTCCCCTCCTTCCCTGAATATCTCTCTCTCCCTAACTATCTCTTTATCTATCTCTCCCTCTCTCTATCTAATACTCCTTATCTCTCTCTCCCTCTCTCACACTCCCACTCCTAATCTCTCCCCCTCTTTCCCTTTCTCCTAATCTCCCTCCCTCCCTTTCTCCCACCTTCACTCTCCCCTCTCCCTCCATCCCTTTCTCTCTCTAAACCTCATTCTCTTTCCCTCCCCTCTCTTGGTCCCTTCTCTCTAGCTCTCTCCTTCTCTCTATCCCTTTTTCCCTGCCTTTCTCTCTCTCTCTCTCACTCCATCCCTTTTTCCCTACCTCTCTTTATCCCTCTCTCCCTCACTCCATTTATCTCCTCTCCCACCATCTCTCTCCCTCACTCCCTCTATCTCCTCTCCTACCATCTCTATCTCCCCTGCTCTCTCCCTCTCCCTCTCCCTCTCCCTCTCCCTCTCCCAATCTCCCACCCTTTATTTTCCTCTCTCTCTCCCTCCCCCTCTCTCCCCTCTCTCACTCTCCCTTTCTATATCTCTCTCTTTCCCCACTCCCTCTCCCCTTTATCTCTATCCCTTTTCTCTCTCCATCAATATATCTCCTTCTCTCTCTCCCTACTCTCTCTTACCCTTTATCTCTCTCCCCTCCCCTATCTCTCTCTCATTCCCACTGTCCCTCTCCTTTTTAATTTCCCTCTCCCTCTCCCAATCCTTGTCTCTCTCCCTCTCCCTCCATCCCTCGGCCCTTATTTCTCTCTCTCTCTCTCTCTTCCTCTTACCCTCTCTTCCTCTCTCCTTCCTCATCCTCCCTTCCTCTCTCTCACTCTCCCTCTCCCCCTTCCTCTTTCACCCTCGAGGGATTAGGAGAGAGAGGAAAATGGAAAGGGAGATGGGGAGAGAGGGAGAGGAAAGGAGAGAGGGAGGGAGAGGGAAAGGGAGAGAGGGAGGAAGTGAGAGGTAAACAGGGAGTGAGAGATAAATAAGGAGGGAGTGAGAAATTAAGAGAGAGAGAAGAGGGAGAGGAGAAGGAGAGGGTGAGGGGTAGAGAGGGGAGGGAGAGAGATAGAGAGCAAGGGGAGGGAGAGAGGGAGGGATAGAGAGTGGGAAAGAGGGTAAAGGGAGAAAGAGAGGGATGGAGAAGGAGTGGGAGAGGGGAAAGATAGGGATAGAGGGAGAGAGAGGATGAGAGAGAGGGAGAGAATGAGAGATGGAGGATGGGAGAGAGAGGGACAAAGGGAGAGAGAGAGGGTGAGAAGGAGAGAATAAGGGAGGAAGAGAGTAAAACATAAGAAGAGAGGTAGAGGTAAAGAGATAGAAGGAGAGAGAGCCGAAGAAGAGGGAGAAGGATAAAGAAAAAAGGGAGAGAGAAGGAGTGAGGGAGAGAGGAAGAGGTAGAGTGGGAGAGGTAGAGAAGGATGGAGAGAAATAGAGAGAAAGAGGATAGAGAGAGGGAGAGATGAAGAAAGGGAGGGGAGAGGGAGATAGAGGGAGAGGAGAGAGGGAGGGAGAGAGGGGAGAGGAAGAGGAGAGAGGAAGAAGAAGAGAGGGAGAGGGAGAGAGAGAGGTAGCAAGAAAGAGAAAGGAGTGATTGAGGGGGAGAGAGAAAGAGAGAGGAGAGAGAAGGAAAGGTAGAGAGGGAGATCTAAAGATAGATAGAGAAAAAGAGGGAGAGGGAGAGAGAAGGGAGGGAGAGAGATATAGGGGACAGAGAGAGATATAGGGGATAAAGAGAGAGGGAGAGTTAAAGAGAGGGAATAGAGAAGTAAGAATTAGAGGGAGAGAGGGAGAAAGAGTTAGAGAGAGAAGGATAAAGGGAGAGGGAGAGAGAGGGAGAGAGAGAGGAAAGAGAGGAGAGATGGAAAGGATGGGAGAGAGGGTAAAAAGAGGGAGAGAGGAAGAGTGAGGGAGAGTGAAGGGAGAGAGATAGACAGAGAGGGAGAGGGAGAGAGGAGGGAGGGAAGAGAGGGAGATTGAAGGATACGAGAGAGAGAGATAAAGAGGAAAAGAGAGAGAGAGGGAGGGAGAGATAGAGAGGGATAGAAGGAGAAGGGGGATAAAGAGAAAGAGAGAAAGGGAGAGAAAGGGAGAAAGAGAGATAAGATAGGGAATATGAGGGGGAGAGAGAAAGAGGGAGGGAGAGGGAGAGAAGGAAGAAGGAGGGAAAGAGGGAGAGGGAGAGGGAGAGGGAGATAGGGGGAGATGGAGAGATGTGGAAAGGGATAAGGAGAGAAGGAGACAGGGAGAGGCATAGAGAGGGAGATAGAGAGAGACAGAGAGGGAGAGCGAGGGAGAGGGACCTCCTAACTCCCTCCTTTGCTCTTCCTTCTCTCCTTTTCCTTCTCTTCCCTCATCTCTCATGCTGTCATCCTCTCTCTCCCTCTCTCTCCTTTCCAATCCCATTCCTTCTCCCTCTCTCTACCCCTTCCTCTCTCTCTCTTCTCGCCTTCCTCCCTCTCTTTTTCTCTTTCCCTCTCTCCTTCTCTCTCACACGCTCTCCCTCTCTCTATCTTTATCTCCCTCTTCCACTTTATCCATCTCCCATTCTCCCATTTATCTCTCTCATTCTCTCTCTCTCCCATCTCTCCCCTCCCTCTCACCCCCACTCACTCCCTCTCCCCTTCCCCTCTCTCTTCCTTCCCTCATAATATCTCTTTCTCACCCTCCCTCCCTCTATATATATCTCTCTCACTATCTCTCTTTCTCTATCCCTCTCTCACTTCCCCCCTCTCTCTGTTTCCCTCTCTTCCTCTTCCTCTCTCTTCCTCTCCCTTTCTATCTTTATCTCCTCTCTCTTTTTCTTTCTCTCCCTATCTTTCTTTATCTCTCTTCCTCTCTCTAAATCTCCCTCTCTCCCTCTCTCCCCCTCTCTCACTTTTTGTTTCTCCCTCTCTCTCACTCTCCCTCTTTCTTCTTCTCTCCCCCACTCTCCATCTCCTTATCTCTCTCTATCTCTCTCTCCTATCTCTATCTCTTTTTCTCCTTCTTCCCTCCCCATCCTTTTTCTCTCTCCTCTTCTCTCTCCCACTCTATCTCACTCATTGTCTCTCCCACTCTCCCTCTTCCTTTCTCCCTATCTCACTTTTGCTTCCTCTCTCCCTCTCTCTCTGCCCTTGTCTCCCTCATTCTCCCTTCCCTCCTCTCCCTCTCTCCCTCCTCTCTCCCTCTCTCTTTGTTTCTCCTTCCTTCTCTATTTTCCTCTCTCTATATCCCTCTTTCTAGCTCTCTCTTCCCATCCCTCTTTCTCTCTCTCTCCTTCCCTCTTTCTCTCTTTCCCTTTCTCTCCTTCTCTCTCTCCCTATCTCTCATTCTCTCTCTCCCTCTATCTCCCCCTCTATCCCTCTCTATCTCTCCCTCTATCTCCCCCTCTATCCCTCTCCATCTCCCTTCTCCCTCACTCTCTCCCCCTCTTTGTTTCTCTCCCTTCCTCTCTCTCCCTCTCTGTTTCTCTCCCTTCCTCTCTCTCCCTCTCTGTTTCTCTCCCTTCCTCTCTCTCCTCCTCTCTCCCCCTTCACCTCTCTTTCCCTTTGCCCTCTCTTTTTATCCCTCTTTATCTTCCTCTCCCCAATTCTTTCTCTTCGTCCTTCTCTCTCCCTCTCTCCTTCTCCCTGTCTCTATGTTCCTTTGTCTCCCTTTCCTTAGCTCTCTTTTGCCATCAACGAGGGAGAGAGTGGGAAAGAGAGATAAGGAGGGAGCGAGAAAGAATGAGAGAGAGACTAAGAGAAAGGTAGAGAGGGAGTAAGAGAAAGGGGGAAAGGGATGGAAGGATAGAGAGAATAAGAGTGGAAGAGTTAAAGAGATGGAGAAAAAGAGAGAGAGAGAGGGAGGGAGAGTTAGTGGGGTAGCGAGAGGGAGGGAGAGAAGGAAAGATGGAGGAAAGAGTGAGGGAAAAGAGAGAGTGGGAGGGAGAAGGAGTCGAGAGAGGGAGAAAGAGGGAGGAAGAGATTAGGGAAGAAAGAGGGAGAAAGGGAGTGAGGGGGGAGAAAGAAAGGGGAAAATGGTGAGAGAGAAAGGGAGAGACCGAGAGCAAAAGAGAGAGAGGGAGAGAGGGAGAAAAACAAGGAGGGAGAGAGGGAGAGAAATAATGAGGATGAAGTGAGAGATACAAATAGGGCGAGATAGATAAAGGGAGAGAGAGATAGAGATAAAGATAGAGTCAAAATGGTGTAGAAAGAGGAAAGAGAGAAAATAGGAGTGATATATATATATATATATATATTAGAAGAGAGAGAGGGAGACAGGGAGAGAGAAAGAAAGGGAGATAAAAAGAGAGAGAGAGAGAGAGTGTGAGGGATAGAGTGAGAGAGGGGAGGGAGTGAGAGGGAGAGAGTGAGAAAGAGAGGGAGAGAAGGGAGTGAGACCGAGAGAAAAAGAGAAATGGAAATAGAGGGAGGGAGAGAGGGAGAAAAAGGTGAGAGAAAGGGTGAGAGGGAGAAAGGGAGAAGGAGGCGGATAGGGAGAGAGTGACAAGGAGAGATGAGGAGGGAGATGGAGGGAGAGAGGAAGAGGATGAGAGAGGGAGATAGAGAAGGAAAGAAGGAGAAATAAGGGAAGGGAGAGGGAGAAAGAAAGAGAGAGGGAGATTGATATGGAGGGAGAGAGAAGGAGAAAGAGATAGAAGGGAGAGAAAGAGGGAGAGATTAGGAGAGAGAATGGGAGAGAGAGAGGAAGGGGAGAGAGTGGGAAGGGGAGAGAGAGAGAGACTAAGAGAGAAAAAGAGAGGGAGAGGGAAGGAGAGAGGGGGAAGGAGAGAAAGTTAGAGAGAGAAAGAAGAAGAGATATCAAGGGAGGGAGGGAGGGAGGGGGAGAGAGTGAGGCGAGATAGAGAGGGAGAAAGGCGGAATGAGAGGGAGAGGGAGAGGGAGAGAGGAAGAGGTAGGGGAGAGAGAGGGATATGGGTGAGAGAGGGAGAGAGTGGGAGAAGGATAAAGGGATAGAGGCAAAGATAGATAGAGGGAGAGAGGAAGTGAGAAAGAGATGAAGAGAAAAATTGAGGGGTGAGAAGAAAAGAGTGGGAGAGAGAGATAGGGAGGACGAGAGAGGAGGAGAGGGAGAGAGAGTGGGTGAGACGTAGAGAGAGGAAGAGGGGGAGAAAGGGGGAGAGAGTGAGGGAGAGAGAGAAGGAGAGGGAGAGAGGCTAGGAGAGGGAGAGGGAGAGAAGCAGAGAGAGAGATGAGGAGAGAAAGGAAGAGAGTGAGAGATAAAGAGGTAGAGAAAAAGAGGGAAAGGGATAGAGGAAGTGGGAGACAAAGGGAGAGGGAGAGTGAGGAAGGGAGAGGGAGAGAGAGTGTAAGAGAGATAGAAAGAGAGAGTGAGAGGAAAATAGTGAAAGAAGGAAAGAGAAAGCAAGAGAGAGGTAGATGAAGGATCATGCATCCTATAGAGGTGAAAAAAAAAATTTACCCCATCTAAGGGCCCAAGATTATATCATTGAATCTACTAACCATACATGCATGAATTTAAAGCTATGAACAAGGATTACCTCTTGTAGCGTAGATCTATTTTTTAAAAAAAAAGTTGTCCAAGTGTCCGACCTCTATTAATGATCCACGTAGTCCAAGTATCCATAAAAAAGCATTAAAATTAATGGGGTGCTAGCTCCACTTTTTCCGATTTAGTGTTTCCTTTAGAAATGAATCCCGAGCAATTTTGCAACGAGTCTTAAAAGAGAGGGATAGAGTGTTTCTTCATAGGGTTTAGGAGAAAATTATTTTCTTTTTATTTTTCACTCTTGGTCGTGTGCACTAATTTTATTTTTAGGCTAGCCAAATTTTTTTCTCTCCTCTTTTCTTATTGTTAGGCCGAATTTTGTCTCTCCCTCCTATATATTTATAGAAGAGTTTCCTTGTCCTCTAAGGAAAAGGAGAGGGACGACTATAATTCTATAAAGGACTCGAGGTTGTTGCTTCCTTATCCTCCAAGGATGAGGAGTTATTTTATATGTGGACTATTTGATTATTATCTTTAAGACATTCAACTTTATCTAATGAGGTTAATGTTTATCTTTAAAACATTCAACCTTATCCAATAAGGTTGATGTTTATCCTCCCATAAAAATTATCTCAAATCTTTTAATTAAATCTAATTGGCCAAAAATATTTTAGCCCAATTAATTTATTTGGACTATCCAAATAAATATTCCTAAATTATTTTGGCGGGGTCCACATTGAGAAGTAATTTTTCAAAATACCCTTTAACCTAAATTAGGAAACTCCTTTCCTTTTAGGTTCTTTATTTCCAAATTTGGAACTAACTTCCAAATTAGAAAACTAATTTATAAAATAGGAAACTTTCGATTTTAGAAAACTTTTCATTTTGAAAACTCTTTCCAAACTAGGAAACCTTTTATAAATGAAAACTTTTTCCAATATCTTTGCTTCTCATTTATAATGTGAATACTTAAACTTATATGTGTGGCTCAGCTCAATAGGACCCTAGATATGTTGGCAATATATCAAGAATAAAAGACTCCTCTTTTATCTATTGATACATAAATTAAGATTGGCCTCTAGCAATGTATCATGATTACCTAATTCTCTAAGAGGATTAGTTAATCTATTATTACTTTTTACGAGCATGGTTACCATACAATTCAATCTTTATGTCAACTTATCATAGTCTAATCTTGAACTTAGTTATTAGTCTTATTCGATTATGATCATAAAAGTTTTCTTCGATTCATAAACGTTTTAGCTCACGGAGTAAACCAACTATGCTCTATTGGTGTACTCCTACTATGGTTATAGATTTCTTGAGTACACATTTATCGAAGTGTAATATGATAAATCCTTTATTATACAAATAATGACATGTCCTATCTTAGTCATACACCTATCTCCATTGGATTCCTAGTTCACCTAATGAATAGCCCACGTATAACCCAATAATGGGTCCAAGAAAACGAGTGTCAAAGTGCATAAATCCTCCAATGAGATAACCATGATGGCTTCAAGTCCAAGGACCATTTGTACCCATCTTGTATGAGATTCCCATAGAATAAAACTAAATGGGTTCTCATGGTGAGTCAAGTCTAGTGATACATTCTCTAACATAAATCACCTAAGTTCTTGCTTTGGCATCACCATGCCAATAGGTGTGAGATCTCCTACTACTACCATATACCATGAGCATAGCACTCACAAGTCTATCCGCATAAGGTCAATGTTCATTCTTAACAATGCTATGACTTTGGACATTTAATGATATCATTTATGTGCATTAGTGTTTGTCTCACATCTTTTATCAATCACTATTGTAAATGCATATCATAAGAACTTTTATCTAATTCTATTGAATTCATCAACATGTAAACATAAGAATTAATAGAAAGACTTCTTTATTATTATTAAAATCAATAATGCAATGATAAATTAACTCAAGTTCATCCAAATATGGTTGGATCTTGAGCAACTATACTAACAATCTCTTACTTGCATTAAAGCTAACCATGCACATCCCTTAATCCTAACAATCTAGTAAGGGTCTCATGTTTTAGTCGTGACAAAGGTTTAGTCAATGGGTCTACTATGTTATCATAGTGTCGTTCTTTTCCATCCTTATGTTACCACGACCCTTTTATCTCTATAATGAAGTGATAGCATTGTAATACTTCCTTGGACCGTTGATGAGACCTTGATTCCCGAACTTGTGCTATGGATTCTTCATTATCGATCGGTAAGCTATATGACATTGGAGCAAAAATTTCATTGATTGTTCTATAATAAACCTTTTTGTATCATGTCAATATAACTACCTTGGGAGATTCCTAACATTCCAAGTGATCTATCTCTATAGATTTATACTCTTAGATTGTAGGTTTCTCTCACATGTCATCTTCGAAAAATTTCTTCTAGGTTCCTTAATATTTTGTTTACAACATGATAATATTATAGTCGAGGTGTAATTTTGTGTCAAATAACCATGATTTAGTAGGCTTCCACTAACTTCTTCTATACATAAGGTTTGTCTTTGTTTTTTTGATAAATAATCAAACTCTTTGATCATTTCATAAAACATGAACTTATTTTCCTAAAGGCTTACTTAAGCCTATTAATGGACATTAGCATTTTGCAAATCTTATTTCTATGTTCATAGGAACCATCGAGGTGTGTCAATTACACATCCTTTTTCGTTTGCCTTTTATCTTTTTGATAAATTTGTTTTGAACTTTTGAAATTATTATGTTTCTATCTCGTGAGAGAGTTACAACACTTTGTAATCATTCTACTTTAGGATTCCTTTATTAAAGTGTTAATTTGTGTGTCTACTCAAATCTTATTGAGTTTAAATTTCCTCTCACTATTTCTAGCATCCATAAATTCCTTGTTAAGGAACATAGTGTTCTTAGCAAGGAACAACACTTTGTTTTAGTGGTAAGATATTAACATCCTAATCTTACTTTAGAATATCTCACAATCTGGCACTTTATTGATTTTAGGCTTTATTTTGTCTTTGTCAAACCCCTTTGACATACACTTTACATCCTTAAATCTTAAGGGAAGATGAGTTCATTTTCTTTCCCTTCCCAATCTTATATGTAATCTATTTCAATAAATTAGAATCATATTCATCTCAAAGGCTACGGTAAGGTGTATTCATTCATAATTAGGGATATTAATTTGACTCATCATGGACTGATCATGTCTAACATACGATGTCCATAAAGAATCTCATTCCCTTTTAGGTGATCTAACATTTTAGCATTTAAGTATTCAGCTCCTCGATCTAATTGAGATGCTTTAAAAACTCTTGCTAGTTTGTCTCGTGACTTTTCAAGTCTAAAATTTTAAACATTTTAAATGTTTTAGACTTATATCTTATAATCATAACATGATTCACTATCATTAATTGTTATGTGACAAGCATGTTCTTCTTTTTTGTTGGTGAACATATGCCCATATACATCTCTACGTATAAGGACTATATTGATTAGTAACTTTTACTCTTTTTCAACTAAAAAGGGATACATGTTCTTTTATCAAGTAAACAAGATTTCTTAGACATCATCAAATGATTCTAAATATCTTTTTGTACAAGTAGGTTGGGTATAGGATTCTTACTTATATGACTTATTTTGATATTTTCTTACTAATTAATGATTATTTAGATCATTTGAGCCTTCTAGTATTTATGTTATATATTTGGGAGTTATGCCTAAAACATATAATCATTATCAAAATATTTCCATATAAATTCATGCTTAAAAATAACTATTATTCTTAAAATGAAATAATTATTCAAAATAAGAAATGGAAATATGATCTTTAGTCTCTACTAAAATAATAATGATTGAGTCATAGCACATCCCAACATGGTAGTGCTAACTCATAATTACCTACATCTAATGGTCCAACTCTTTGATCTATTATTGTTATCTAGATATTCTCCCTTGAAGTTATTTTCCTTCCTTTTCTAAGCTCCTATACATTTCAAAGATGTAAGCACCACATTTAGTATCATATGCTCATAAGATGGAATTTAGAAATAAAAGGATTAGTATTAATAACATAAATACCTAAAGTGGTGGTAGAACTTTTCTTTTGCACTCCTAGGTACTCCTTACTATTGCACTTTTAATGCCTTTTCTTGTTGCAATGAAAGCAAACTACTCATTTGGGTTATTCGAGCCTCGACCTTTTTCACTCCTCTAAGTAGGTGCAACTAAAGACCTTTTCTTCTTTTAGGGCTTTTTCTTGCCCTTTTCTACGCCTTTTCCCTTATTAACTAGAAATACAAAGCTTTTATTCTTCTTCTTAATTTCGAACTAAGCTTCCCTTAGCATGGAAAATAAAACTCCAAGAGTCTTTTGCATGTGCATCATGTTGAAGTTCATGATGAACTATCCAAAGCTATTGGGCAATGATTGCAATATTAGTTCTATGGATAATTCAAGCATACATTCCAACTTCAACTTCAGCCAAACAATTGATATAGCCTATCATTTTAGTGACATGCTTTTCAATATTGGATCCCTCATCCATTCTAGCCCTAAAGAGCTTCCTTGCTATCTCATAACACTCATGCCTAGTATTCTCCTCAAATAAGCTTTTGATCTTTTCTATGATATCAAAAGCTTGCGAGCTTCTATGTTGGTGCCTATGCTCCAACATCATAACAACTAGACATGATGCTCTAAATAATGATCACATCATCTCTATGTTTGATCTATGAGCTTCAGCTTGAATTAAAGGAGGCTCAACTAGAAGAGTTTTCTCTATCATATAGAGAATTTTCTCATGTTGGAGGACTATCCTTAAATTCATTTCCCAATCAAGAAAGTTCATGCCAATAAAGGCATTACTTCCACTAATGATAAATCGTATCGATGTGTTACCAATCATACTATGCAATCCGACAAGATAGAAAAGCATATGGTTTGGTTAATTAAATTGCATGAAATTAAAAAAAACATAAATTAAAGAAGTAAAATCTATGTTTGCTCCTATTATTTTCTTCAAGTTCTATAACATTCAATATAGTACTTGAGAAAAATTTTTGATTCATTTTCCTAGTTGGTTAGATCCTATCCTCTAACATACATTAGCCTTGAGTTATCTCAACAAGCCATACATGAAGGATTAGGTAGGTAACTCCTTGCCAATTATATTTAATGTAATTCCTAATTCCATTGCTATGACAACTCCTTGTCCTTGTTACATCTTATGTGAATACCAATCCATGTTTACAAGTTTATTAGACTTTGAGTTATCTCAACAAATCTAACTCATTTAAGTTAGACCCAACATTCGGAGACATCGCATGGCCTATGATTTGTTTCTCTCGAGTTATCTTAACAAGCCAACAATGACCAAGAGATTTCTTGCCTCATAAAGTTGGAAAGCAATTAACTTAATATTTTATTTGAAGGATTTAATATGGTTGATCTCATCTTAGCATGCATACTAAACAATAATCACATTATTCCTAATCCGCATACTAACATTTATCTCATCACATTCATACATCTCATGCATGACTTAAGGACTCGGTGAATAGTAATGAATTTCTAGTACTAGCCCTTTTAAGCAACAAAGAGACTAGTGGGTTAATTCCTAGGTGAAAAATTATTACAAATTCTTCATAAATGTTGTAATTCTTTAGCGTTTTCTCCTTGTATTTATTCTAACTCTTATCTTCTACTTTTACATGTATTCGAAATAAGAAACCTTGAGTTAATCCAAGGGGAGTAATATGAGAAAAGAAATACAAGTAATAGAGAAGGCGGGACGGATAGGTCCTATTTAACAAAAAAATAACAAGCATTCATAAAACTAGGTCGACTCATCTATAGCATTCACCCATGCTTCAATCGATTGATACATGATGTACTAATGAAATAATTTTATTCATAAAATGATTATAAATCTATAATTTTTGTCATTTTATAAATTGATCAAAATTTCTCTAAATTTTAATTTTAAAATCTTTTTGGGCCTTAGGCCCATAGGCTTTCGACCCTTAAGGGTTCATGGGTTTTGAAGCCCAAACCCTCGGGTTTGTGTACGTCTACCCATGGCCACCAACCTAGCGCGAAAGCACCGGCCGATGGCTCTATCGTGTTGCTCATGCACCTAGTGCATAAGCTAGCAAGCCATTGTAGCGTGCCTAATGTGCGACTTAGGCTGTCCGAAGCACACTTGGTGCATAAGCAACACGTGTTACCCGGCCCGTATGACTAGCACACAACTTGGTGGGTCAATAGGCTTGTCTTCCATGCCCCTAGTGTATGGCCCGACGAGCCGCGAGCCTCTTGCTATGTGCTTATTACGCCGCTCGCCGATAACCGCCACATATATGAGTGCTTGCTAATTTTGACCCAAAATTTTAGTTTCATATTTATATAAAACACCAAAAACAAAAGATTTATAATTAGACATAGCTAATTCAAGCGGTTAATCATAATTAACCAAATACACAATCAAAGATTCAATGGAGGATTTGCTACCAATTGAAGAATCATACATCCTATAGAGGTGTAGAATAAATAACTTTTCTCCATCTAAGGCCCCAAGATCAAGCCATTGAATCTACTAACCATAAATATATGAATAATAAGCTATAAGTAAAGGATTACCTCTTGTAGTATAAATCTAAATTCTTTTTCAACAATTTAAGTGTTTGACCTCTATTGATGATCCACACAATCTAAGTATCCATAAAAAAGCACTCAAAATTAGTGGGATGCTAGCTCC
>CAWUPB010000562.1:0-82439 GCA_963924115.1 Dovyalis caffra | reverse complement strand
CTAGACAATTAAAAAATTATTTAGCGAGATAAACAAAATCAAATACGGACCTAGAGGGCAAAGTTCAACCTCCAAAGGTTGGCCCTTCGATCACCAAAAAAAAAAAAAAAAACATAAAGTTAAAACTACAAAATGAACCTAAGAAATCTAAAAACAAACAATAAGAAAGAAATTAACTGATGAAGAATATCAAAGACACCAATATCACACCAACGAATTAAAAAAGATCAATGAAGAATCAAATATCCAACGACCCTAAAATACAATGATTAAATCTTTCTTAAAATACTCAAGTTTCTAATTGACTTTATATCATCGAAGGCATCAATGGAATAAAGAATAAAATTGGCACTATAAAATTCGCAATGATCATAAACCTATAAAGGAAAAAAAAAAAAAAAAGAGGACACTAAAAAAGAAAACCTCACCTTTTTTTATGAAATCATAACAAAACTCACTACTATCTAATATTTGTCAATAACCGAAGCACGTAGATAAGAAACAATGAAAAAATAAGGAAGAGGACATTAATTCATTTATTTATTTATTTTATTATTATTTATTTATTTATTTTTATTTTTGCAAAATCATAACAAACACATTACTATCCACATTTGTCAATAGTCTAAGCACATAAACAAAAAACATCAGTCAGAAAAATGATTAAAAAATCAACGAAATCCATTATAAAGAACAAAAAAAGCAAATGATTCAATGAAAAAAAAAAGTGACTAACAATCTATACTATTTCAAAAACATCAATCAAACTATTACATAAAGCAAATAATTTATTTGAATTTTTTTTAAATTGAGTCAAATTATCTAAAACACATGTCAATTATAAAAATTATACACACACACACTACTCTTATTTAAAAAATTATATATTAATTATAAAAATATATTGAAAAATAAAATAATCACATTCTATAATTTTATTTCAAAAATCCATATAAAAAATCATATTTATTAACAAATAAAATTATATCAAGAAATTTTAAAAAATTAATTTATGAGAATTTTGATATGAAATGCTAAATTGAAGAAATAAAATTTAAACAATAAAAGTAATATAATCTGATATATATGTTCAACTTAAAATCTTAAAAACATATTATTTATATTTTATGATAATCAAATTATACAGTAAAACTACTACTAATAATAATAATAATGATATATTTTCTATAATTTTCTCACCTAATTCCTTAATAATATATATATATATATATATATATATATATTATTAAAAAAAACCCCATGCCCTCACGTTTGGGTATGTTGTGTAGGCCTGAGCCTACCAGGGTCTGCTTGGTCAGACCTACGTGCGAGGCCAGCACTGAGCGCTTTAGCTTGCTTCTGCAGGCTGTGTGCAAGGCTAGCGTTGCTTGGGATTGCTTCTCCAACCCTTGGGTCTTGAATAGCCCCCAAAAAAGAAAAAAAAAAAAAAACCTAATCAAAATAAAAAGTTTGAAAATATGAGGGCCAAAGCATAAAAGATTGTATAATTTGTATATAATTGTCCAAGAAAGACGCATAAATCACAAAAAAAAAAAAAAAAAAAAGCTTCCATAAATAGAGTAAATTATAAATTAGTCCCTCTCATTTTGAGAAACAAATTAATTAGTCTCTCTCATTTTGAAAACAAAAACTAATCATTTAGTTCCTATGTTTTGAAATCTACTTATAATTTAATCATTTTTTTATCGTTTTTAATTTATTTTGAGTTTTTGTTTCAATAAATAGAAAAAGGGGAAAATGTGGAAAGATTCATGGAAAAAATAAGTGATTTTATGGAATAAAAATAATATTAAATTAAACATGTTCAACACTGATTAAATGACTAAATAATAATTTTTGAAATGAGGAGGACTAATTAATTTATTTCTTGAAACTAGATGGACTAATTTATATTTTACTCTCAATAAATAGTGAATGAGTCTGGAGCTGGAGCTGAGTAAGTGAATAGTGAAAATCTAGTTTTTTTTTTAATATTCTTAAAAGTTTGTGCTTCCTTAATTCGGACATTTATTAATTTTGAGATTTAGGGAAATAGTTAAGTTGGTTTTTTTTATTTTTTTCCGCGAATTGTGAAGGTATGCTCGCTTATTTTGAATTTAATAGATTTAACTAACGTGAAGAAACATGACAGAAAGATCAAACATACATGGAAGGATCAATCCCAGGAATTATATATAACAACAACAATAATAATAGCTTGATCTCTTGCGCTTCATCTGAAAATTAGCTCTTGAACTACGTATAATAAAACCGGCCCCAACCTAAATATAAATAACCTTACCTTAAGATTATACTGTATGTATACAGTATTATAGTTTACAGTTTATTACTGCGCTGTGGCGTAATTAATTAATTAGCGTAGAGAGCATGTATCCCATCAATATCATCCTGGGTGAGATCCCTTTTCTTTATTCCACGTCGTATGGTTGGAAACATTATGGCTTTGGGGTGATGAGTACTATGATGAAGGCCAAGCAGATGTCCTATTTCATGAACAGAAACGGATTCCAAGTCAGTTTGGTCCATTGTGGGGTCAGTGCTCCAGTTCTCGTCTGCATCGTAATGGAGGCGGCCATCTTCTGGATAAAAAGCGTGAGCCAATATGTTCCCTCGTCCGTCAAAAGGATCATTATCCCCATGATCACCGCTGTAGAATTCAATAACAATATCTGCTGATGCACCGTCAGTGGCCTCCTGGAACGTGAATTGAGAAACATCTGACCATTTTTGGAATGCATTTGAGCAAACAGTCCTCAAGGTGTCCAAATCCACAACTTGGACACCACCGGAGCCAAATGTGTAGGTCAGATCATACTTGGAAGGAGGCCACCTTTCAGGCCCAGCAGCATAATGAGCCACCATGTGGAACTTGTTGTGTTTTGATTTGGTATTGTTTGGTATGATATCAGGCATTCCACATCGTGGAATCATCATTTGTTTTATGGTAGTTGAGTCAAGGTTACCAGTAATATTCAGATGAAAATATTTCTGGTATGTTTTGAGTGCAGACTCCAAGTGATCATCAAAATCACTGGTCATGATGTTGATATCATCATTCGGAAAGTATCCAAACTTTTTGAGGTATTGTTTGAGCTCAATAAGCCCCTCCACCGTTTGGCCCTTTCGAACTCCCTCCAGCTTTTGAAGGAAGCTGCTAAAAGATTGCTGACGCTCGGATTTCAAAGTTCTAGCCTGACCTATAAAGGACTGGATAGAAAAGAAGATGAGGAATGCTATCAAAAGATGGGTAAGTTTAGGAGCCATATTGTTTGTTGTTTCAGAGAATGGCTTTTGCTGTGGGTTGTGGCTTTGTTTGCAATTGTATAGCTATTTATAGACCAGATTATTGACTTAAGGATTATAGGGTATGTCAACTCATGTATGACGTACACGTAAATAAGTAATAATTGTACACAATATTATTGGCTTTAGGATTAGATTTTGAGTAATTATTCAATTTTAAAATTGTGCTCGAAACAAAAAAAAAACCATAAAGGATGGTTCATTTCTACGAGAATGCTGTTTTAATTTGGTTATTAGCAACATAATTACATTTAATGATCCATTATATTCTTATGTTTAGTTGTGTAATTTTTAATGTAATAGGTGATTGTAATTATAACTGTTTATTACATTACAAGCCTGTAATGAACTATTACATGATTAAAAAGTAATCATGTAGGGATTTGATTACAAAATTTTTTCACTATAAAAACTAAACTATATTTTCAAAATAATACAAGGATAAAAAATTCAAATAAAAAAAAAGATCAATTTATAAATCAGTAAAATATAAGAATTAAACAATTTTTTAAACTTACCGGGACTAAAATAAATTTTTGAAAAAACCTCCTCCACACTACTAAAAAAATTACAACCAACCCAAAAGGATAGGTTTGAGTAAAAAAAGCTCCGGTCGCTTAAGCAACTAGTCTTAGTTTCGAATCCTTGTGTACGTAGAAAATTTTTAAATAATTGTGTCCGTCTTGTGTATCCAACTAAATATCGAGAGATTAGTCTAGAATTTTAGGCCCGGAATCCCCTTAAAATTCACAAAAAAAAAATAAAAATAAAAATTACAACCAAGCAAAGAAAAATTACAAATAATAATAATAATAATAATAATAATGAATTATTTACATCACATCATACATAAACCAGGGAGCATCTATTCATACATGGTGATATAGCGAAAGATATGTGAAGTTTCTTTGGTTACACTCTGTACATTAATCCGGGTTTCTCCTCGGTTAAGCATCTACTTTCAGCATGGTTGTCTACAGGTAGCTTCATTTCCCAAAAATTCTTTCTCTTGCATGATAGTGTTCAACTATATACTTCGGGAACTTTGGCTAGCGAGAAATAAATTAGTGTTTGAGGAGGATATTATAAATGGAACTGCAATTAAACATAGGGTGGTGAACTTGCTTAATGAACTCGATTGCCTTATTTCTTCCAAAAAGTAAGACTTCCTTTCACGATGGCCTATGTCTTAGAGCGTTAGTCGTACATGTACAAGACATAATTCCGATTAGAGGCGGATAGATTAAATGGTAGCTACCTCAACTAGGTAAACCGAAGCTAAACAATGATGGCTCTCAAGGGATAATATTTGTAGTGGTAGTGGTATCCTATGTGATGAGAGGGGGAAATTGATAATAGCTTTCTCCAAATACTTTAGCCCCAAGTACAAATTCCAAAGGAGAGGCCTCAGCTCTCTTATAAGGAATCAAGATATGTTAGATATATAATATGTGCTTTGACATCATAAAGAGTGATTCCTTATTGATTCTAGTAGGTTTATCCCATTATACTTCATGTCCTTGGCACCTCACATACATTTTCGCAGTCTGCTAGGCATATATTACTAATGAAATTATCATTGAACATGTTCACAGAGAAGGAAATAAGATAGCGAGATAGGCTTGCAGATTGAGCCTTCCAAGCATAAGTTGTGCAGTGGTTTTATTCTTGGCTAATGACTTACCTATTTCTTGTTGCACAACTCTCTCGAATGACAGGTTGGGTTTGTATAACTATCATCATGGTTTCAGCTAATTCCATTTCTTGGCAGCTTTGGTTTGGATATTTAGATAGAAGTTTAATGATTAGCTAATAATTCTTAGATTTTCGGGAATTTTCCTATAACTGCTATTTCAAGAGTTAGGCTTCCTAGTCCTCCCATTATGTTGAGCTAGGCTGGATTTTACCCGTTTATAATTTTCATGTTTCTTCCAATATATTAGTTAAGGTATCGTCCCTATTTTCCAAAAAACAAAATCATAAATATTATAAATTCCAAACTCTTTTGGTGTTGAGAATATGCATGAAAGTATACAAACATATGGTAATTGCCTCATTGTAGTCATTTCTATGCAAATTATGGAAATTGAAATTTTTAAACATATGGTGAATGTTACGCTCTATTGGACAATAAAATCTCATCGCTATCACAACATAAGGCTTTTCTTGTAATTCCATTTTACATAGAGTGTCCATAAGAATGAAATGGAAATTTTTTTTTATGTGATTGCTTAGTTAATGTGGAAATCTAAGAAAGAAATTGATGAGTTTTGATGACATGTGTCATACATGCATCCCAAACAAACCATGTTTGAGAATAGAATCCTCGATTAAAGCTAACCGATTAAAGCTAACAACCAATCAAAGGCTAGCTAGTATCTCAATAAGATACCACCACTCTCTTTACCCTAAGCGTTGGTCCTAGCTAAAGAGGACACACTCCATCCATTATTATGATTAAAGAAAATGCATTTAATGAAAACATCCTTCAAAGACTATCCTTGTCTAATTGATACCAATCATGACGATGTTGGGGTCATTAGAGAACAAGTCACATCAAAGGCATAGGTCACCAAAGTTAGTTTTAGAGATTATCAACAACTAAAGAATAGACCATTCTAAAAGTATCATCTATATAAAAATCCTAGCCACCAAAGGTTCTAGGTTTTGAATGTTGCTCTCTCTCTCTCTACTATGTATTATTACTCATAATCTCTTTCACACATAGAGAGATATACTCAAAACCTAATCAAGTCTCTCCTCTCTTTGATCATTGACTTAATCATTAAAGGGTCCCTCAATCCACCAAGAGGCTTGTCTTCTAGGTAGTTTGACCGGGAAGGATCCGCATGAACAATCAATCTCCATCATTAATCATCATTCATAAAAAGCCACATAATCGCTCATTACTATTTCAATTTCTCAAACTCATCAATTGACACTATTTTTGGAGAACTAAACAAAAACCAATTCACACATAAATATTTTGACTCTTTAAGATTTTTTGTGACTAATGATCAAGAAACTCTAGTTCACTCGATCATATAAAACTTTGTCTATTTTGGCACCCAACCTATGGATGCCATTCAATTATAATAATACATCTAGATTCTTATAGATTTTTTTTTTATTGTGTTAGCATAAGAGCAAATAAAGGCAATGACTATACCTCCTCCAATGTCGCAAGCACCACCCTATTCTCTATCACCAAAAACACTCGTGCCACCACATGTTATACTACATATAGAGGGAGCTTTGTCTTTGCACAAACAAATACAACTAGCATCTTACAAAAGTAGGAAGATTTGGATGTAATGATGGAAAAATAATGAACGAAGGCATTTCCATTCTTTGAAACCCTAAAGGAGACATCCTTGTTGACATGGTAAAGAACCAAGTAGTCAAATATCTCAAAGAGGAAGAAGGAGAAAGAAGAAAGATCTAAGCACCATCAAGATGCTAGAAGTAGACATAATTTTAGCAATGATGGTTATAAAAATTACTATAAGAGTATGTCTTTGTCGAAAACTCTATAATGAGCCTTGAACCCAAATGCCATCGAATGAAAAAAGCTTGCTACCTCCGTCCATTTAGACTTGGACCATTATAGCTACAAGTTCCAAACTTCTCCTCTTACCTTATACATTCTAGACACCACTCTCCAAAGAGTTCATTTAAAAAAGATGAGCCTCGACATGTATGATGGATTTATTGATTCCGGAAAGCATAAACATGTATAGAATATGAGAGGGACCCTTAAACTAGTGCTACAAGGAATGTATGACATTTGCAAAGTTTTTGCTACCACTTTTAAGGCATATAGAGGAAACGATATATCAGTTTGGATCTTGAATCCATCCTCAATTTCAAGTATCTTCTCTCCAAATTGGTCACCCTCTTTTCCACCAAGCATCCTTACTAAAAAAAGTCTTGTCGATCTTTTCTCAATCTCCAAACAAAAAGGAGAGAGCACTCGAGCGTACCTCTTCTATTTCCATAATGAAATGATAAAAATTGACAAGCTACTAGAACGTATAGTTACAAAAGCTCTTATTAAGGAATCGTCAATGCTAGCTTAAAGAGGAAAATATACGCCCTCCATAATAGAAACCTCCACTAAGTGAAAGAGGCTATGGAAAGCCACATATGGGTAGAAGAGTTTATCACAACTAATGAAGCACATCCTTACTTTCAAGAAACCCATAAAAAAATAATAAGAGAAAGATTTTTATAAGCTCGTTCCAATCCAAAGAAGAACCTTAGAAAGAACATCTACGATTGCCTAGTCTTTCTCGAAATCTAATCAACACCATTGAACACAACCAAAATGAAAGTGTTTGCTATCATTCAGGGGAACGGATACATAAATCACCCCTTTCAATGAGAGGTCTTTCACACCTTTATATCCCGAAAAAATTCATACCATTACCATCAAGACAATAGTCATGAAATAGAGGATTTTTATTCCTTACAAAGAAAAATTAAAAACTAATTGTCTAAGGATACCTTAATAAATACCTTAAGGAAAGCCCCAATCCAAATCGAGTTGAAGCAAAACCTAATAATCACCAAGATGATCTCCTAGGCTTGGTGTCATATTAAGAGGATTTTGGACTTAACCAAAATGGGAGAACATATGAGAATATGGTCCTCACCACCATGGCATGAGTTGATTGTATTCACACCTAGAAGTGCAAAAGGTATGACCAAGTCATCTCTATGATCCTTTCCAACTACAAGTTCTATTGCATTCTTATAGATAATAAAAGTGTTATCAATATCTTATCTCATGAAGCCTTTGACCTGAAGAAGATGAATCCCTCTAGACTTTAATGGATAAAGACCTTGATGATGGGCATAGAAAGAGGACAAGTGCCTATAGAACGGATTGTGCAAATTCTAGTCATTATAAGTGCCCATGCTAAAATCCACACTATAATTATAAAGATGAATTTAGCAGTATAATGTTATCTAAAAGAGGCTCTTTTTATATAAGATAAGCACCATATCCTATATATGGTATTTGTCCATTAATTGCTTCATGCCAAGAGGAACTACCAAGAATGGGGGCAATCAATTGAAAAGAAAGAAGGCTATATGAATAGGATCCAAAGACAAACTAGTTTAGGGATAAGAAGCGATGCCAATAAAGGGCGATGAGGGTTTAGGGGTATGATATAGAGATTTTGCTATACAAACCTAATATTATAGGTATGGCAGAATTTATTATTAAATGAGTCCCTCTTAAATGTTTTGAAAACATGTATATATGACATTAGTTAAAATCTCTCCAAATATGAATCCCATTACTCGAGTTCAAGGCCAAATTCCTTAGGGAATGAAAGATCACATTCTTTAAGAAAAACGTTCTATGCTATATTCCTTAGGAAACTACATTCTCTAGGAAAAAATGTCCAAGGTCATATTCCTAGAGAGCAAACATCCACATTCTAGAAGAAATGCTCAAGGTAATATTTCTCGAGGAACAAATGGCCATACTCTTTAAGAAAAGTTCAATGCCATATTGCCCAGTGAATGGATGACCACATCCTACGAGAAAAAGTAAAAAAGAAGAATTTCAAAGGGATGTTACTTAGAAAAGAAGATGAGCTCATTTATAAGAAAATAAGTCCTAAATGAGCTACCAATCTTCACTCCCTTAAACTTCAAACCCAACGAGAACTATAGATACATCCTAAAGACTTCAAAAATGCTCTTGATTTACTTATGCTAGAGAAATAACCAAGAATTCACTTCAAGGAGAAAATATTGGAAATTCAAAACAAATATTTGAATAAAGATATAAGATAGAGTAAATTCAAGCCAACCAATTTTTCCAAGATAAATAACAAGCAAAGATAGATCTTAATGAATGATGCATTCTTAATGAGTATTGATAAAAAGGTTGAGGAAAAGAAAGAACATTAAAGTTTCATTAAATGAATTAAAGATATAACTAATCTTATAGAACTAAGGAAAATAAATATAAAGAAATCAACCTAGTTTGCCTCTAAGTGCTATACTAGAACCCTTTCCTAAACACTCAAGAGCATGAAATGTTCCATGAATAAAACTAAAATCCTCTTCATAGAAGAAACATGACCAAAAGTCAGAAGAAGGATGACCATAAAACAAAAGAACAATGACCGGAAGATAGTGGAATGCACTTGATCATTAACCAACTAGAGGCTTGCTTATAAAAGAAGAGGAGGAAGCCTGATTCCTAAGGATATATCCCTTATATAGTAGTTGATTCCCAAGGATTGGAATAGCTTTGTAAACTCAAGAATGGACCCACTAGGAAAGAATTATGAGAGGTCAATGTCTACCTTTTTAACTTGTTAACGAAATAAGCATATTATTTCTCCATCCTTGGCTTAAAGGATTATATGATATCTTTGAAAAAGTCCTATAACCTTAGACATAATATTAAAAGAACGTAGGTCTACTTATCTAAGGTTCACTTCAACAAGAAATAAGGAAATCTCCCAAATCAAATGGAAAAACCTCAACCCCATTTTCCCTCAAAGAAATAACATCTCCAAACAACTATTTCCTCAAACAGAGTTATTTTAAAGAAAGAAATGGAAATAAATCACTTGTAAAACTATTACCTGACGTATGGATAGGTAGTCCATCAATTTTTTCCCTCAATGTTGGATGCTATTGGAGTCTCTTCAATTTGGGTAAGAGCTTAATGAATGGGGGTAGAAGCCCCAACATCCCATACATCCATTAGAGCCTTAGTCTTTTTTCCACATAATAAGTTACCTTAAAAAAGAAGGAAAAACATACCTCTCCTCAAAAGATGGATTAGCCTACTTCCTTTCAAGATGTATAGAGGTACTCCTTGCTTTCGAGATATCAGATCCAACTCTTCACCTCTTGATTAGACAAGGCCCCGACTTACTAAGAGTCTTGCCTATTTTTTTAAGATAACATTCTCTCATTTAGAACTTCCATCGAGCACAACCCAAACGCACTCCTAACTCTTTCAAAATTAGTCATACTCGCTTAAACAAAGAAGTGAAGGAAAACAAAGAGTTCTTTTTCTAAAACAAAATTTTTGTACCTAATTTTCATCCCTTATTTAAAAATAAAATAAAAGGATCAAAATCAAATAAAATCCAAAAAAAGAGAGAGATTTTTTTTTGAAAAAAAATACATGCTTTCTTGTTTTTATGATTTTATGTAATTTTTAAGATATTAATATATATTGGTATTTTCATTCCTAATTTAAAGGAAAATAGTCCAATAAAATAAAATAAATAAAAGGAAATGAAAGATATTAAACAACCGAAGAAAACACAACTAAATGAAATCATCAAAATAAATAAATAAATAAATATGAGATTGATGAAGAAGAAAAAATAAGGGGCACAAGGAACAAATAAAAAGAGAACAAAAAAAAATTCAGTTTAATCGCTAATTAAGGGTATAATTGAAAGAAAAAAGAGGTCCAATGATTAAATCCAAAAAGGCGTAAATGTATGAAGACCAACTTAGATATTTTTTTAATGAAACATTGTTATTTTGAAGGGTTTGATATATATATATATATATATATATAAGATAAGCAAAGCTAGACACCATTTCAACCTTGTTTGTCACTATATCTTCTTCTTTTCTTGCCCTACGCTTTTCTTCCCTTTTGGCGGGATGGTGCAAGATATTTTCTCCCAATTTTCATATTGATTTTTAATCCTCAATGCTAATTTAAGCACCCACCTCACGTCCCTTTATAATGAGCTTAATGTTTGGCCAAAAAAGTGCAACCATAAACCTCTAAAATTCTATCATTATCCTTGCCTAACAACCCATCATAACGATCCATATTTGCTTGCAAATAACGTATGAATAACTACAAATAAGCTGAATATTAGGGACAAAATTGACACCTTTAATACAAGTAAAGATTCCTTTATAAACCCTATAAAAAGAGGTAGAAAACAAAGGTTAGGACATATAGACATAATAGTAGAAAGAATAGGAAAAAAAAAAGAAAGAGAGGACGAAAGAAAATAGATAAAGAGAAAGTAAAAGAAATAGAACGAAAAAGAAAACAAAGAGGAAGAAAACAAACAAGCAATGGAGAAATTGAGTTTTTTATTGTTTGAAAGAAAATCCCACTGGAGAGAATAAGAGAATAACAACAAAGATTTTTTAAAGAGCTTAGAAGTGGAGAAGAAGCCATCAAAGTAGATTTTTTAATGAAAACATCCCTTCAAAATTGTTCTTGTCTAATTGATACCAACCACAATAATATTGGCGTCGTTAGAAGATAATTCACATCAAAGGTATAGGTCTCAAAGTTAGTGTTAGAGATTGTCGACGACTAAGAAATGGACCTCTACCTCCTTCACTATATAACTTAACAAAAGCCTTGCCTATGTAAGAACTCTAACCACCAAAGGTTTTAGTTTTTGAAATCCTACTCTTTCTCGACTACATTTTACTAGTCATTATCTCTTTCACACAAATAGAGATATACTTAAAGCCTAATCAAGCCTCTTTTCTTTTCGATCGTTGACTTAATCATCAAAGGATACCTTAACCAACTAGAGGAACTTGTCTTGCAAGTAACTTGAGCGGAAAAGATCTCTATAAACAATCAATCTACATCGTTAATCATCAACTATAAAGAATCATGTAACCATTCATTAATATTTGAATTTTTCGAACTCGATTAGAAATAGCTTTGGTGTCACATTTATGACTCGTTCACTTTTTTTATGTTATCACTGTTAAAATGCTACTCAAGTTACCAATTTTCCCTTTGGGATAGAAATGAAGCTTTATCAAATGATCTAATCCACTAGCTTTGAATATTTTCAAAATCAAACTCGGTATAATATTTTCTCCATGGATATGCTTGTGTGTTAGTGATAAGGTTTAAAAACCTCTATATATGATATGGCTCTTTGTATGGCTAAGTAAAGGCTATGGTGGATATGAATGGTGGTGATTGGATTTGTTAATATACTTATAAAACAAGTCCTCGGAGTTAGGTGAAGGACACTCCGATAACTAAGCCAATGAATGGAGAAGGGGAATAAGCCTAAAAAGGTAGTAATATAGGTATTAGGAAATAAGATGAAAAGAGATTGAGAGAAGAGATTATGAATGCTTAACCTTGGTTCTTATAATTATTTATGTAGCCAATAAGATATGCCACGATGTATAAAGATAGGAGCAGATTTATCTATTCTTTTTCCACCAACAACCTCTTATGTTGATTAGAGGATAAATGTTTTAGAATTTGACGAATCATCATTAAACAAACATGATGGCATCATTATTAAACAAACATATTTTGAGGATCTATCATCATGTCAACTCGTTTATCAATCCTTTGTCACAATAATGCTTGCATTTGACTTGAATGACATAAATGGTGAAAGGATGGTGCAGCGAACTATTCGTGACAAGAGATAAAGCAATTCATGCATGGATGCAATCAATTAGCACACCTTAGAGAGCATCATAGCCTTATTTTTGTTAAATTCATGGAGATCAATTCACTAAGCTGAGGATTTGGTGAGAGATGGAAAAACGTGAAGCGGGTAAGAGATTCGATGAGAGATGAAAAAAGAGAAGAACAACAAGATCTTCTATTTTGGTAATGGAGATAACGAGAGATCGTTTTTCAATTAGTTTGTATAATTAGGATTATAAGAATATACGAGGGCTATATAGTTATATTTTAAAAAATTTAAAAATCTTTCAACTGAATGTGGTGATCAAAAAGTTTTAAGTTAAAAAATTTAACTTACCTAATTAAGTAAATTTTGACTCGAATTTAAAATTTAACTATCGAGATTATTTAAATTATCAAATAAATTTTTTATATTAAGTATTATAACTTAATTTTTTAAACTACTTAAATAGATTATCATACATACCCTAACTATGCTAACATCAAAAGTTTGTTAACCATAGGAAACGTAATTAGGTACCTACTCGATGCTAACCGAAAGTCGCATCGGCCCGCCGAAGGAAAAGGGCAAAACATTTTGAACATAATTGTAGAAAATGATTAAATAGGGACAATAAATATGAAACCGAAGACCATATGGCTTTCGACTTTTAATGGTAGAGCAATCTACGGCTAAATACCGCAAGATCCAAAGTTCCTTGACCGATGACCGCATTGACGCTAAATATCAAGAGTACACCGAACATGTGTAAACATACGTGTAAGTTTTGTCTTTGTATGAACTTTTCAACACTTGCGTGATTCTTTTTATATCTAATGTCTAAGTATAAAATCCTAAATCCATTTTAATTTATTCGCAAAGATTCTTCGTTGATTATGCATGGTACCATACCTTCGATCCATGAAAACAATACCTTTTAATTTATTCACACTTTTTTTTTAATGAGGAATATATATTTTCAATATGTGTATATTAAGGTGTAAATATAAGAGCAAATAGGTTGTTTACTTTCTCTTAATTTTCCGTATCTTAATTATATAGGTTCTAATTATATGTGCTTAATATCATGAAATTTTAGTTAGCTATGCATTTAATAGAAATTAATAAGAAAAACCGTATGTTATCCACAACTAATGTCGTAAATAAAATAAAAAAGGGCAAACTTAAAAAATACCGCTCAATTATATTGGTATTTTCAATATTATTATCAACCAAGTTTTTGTATCAATTTTATCATTTTCAAAAATTCTTATTTAAGAACTTTAATCTATTTTAAAGGTTTTATGTCCATCTTTCATCTAAATTGTATTGTTTTTTGTAAGAAATGATGTTGTTTTGTAGATAACATAATGATTTCTATCAAGTGACTCTAAAAAAAAATCCTACATTTAGAAATCAAAATAGTTCGAGTGAGGAAATTCACAAAAAAACAATAATTTAAATGTAAAATTGATAATATCTCGATGGTTTAGTGATATATTTGATGTTCGTCCAACAAAAAAAATGTATTCAATGAAAATTTCAAATGGTTAGTGTAGATCCATTAAGAGACTAGGGATCTCAACCACAAAAATTAAATAATAATAATAATTAACATAAATTTCAAAGAAAATTATTTAACCTTGAAGTGATCAAGTATGGAAGTCTTTTAGGTTGTTTTTGTAGAGTATGCTGAATCTTATCAAGCTATAGAATTTGTTAGCTTTTCATTAAACTATATATATATATATATATCATATATATATATATATTGTCTAGTTATGTTATGTCATACGTGATGTGCCTAAAAGTAAACTAAAACTTATCAAGCAAATACTCGTAAGTGTACGAGGTAATTATAGTACTAGTGAGTCACCCCAAGGTCGTATTCTCAAGGAGATGTTATTGGCATAAAATAATTTAATCCCGATTGCAAACAAGAATAATAAAGTAAAATCCTAAACACTAACCATATTGTGATTTGAAAATTATAAATTAAAAAGGAATGCAAAGCAACTACCGTAATCGTAACAAAGCGGAACTAAAATCAAGGTGAGCAAATTCTTGAGAAATTAACTCCACCAATTAAATCCTATGTTTAATTAAAATTCCTCAAATAATTATTCTTATGGAGATTAGTAACTGAACATTAATTTAATTATCTAAATACCTTCATAACTTTCATATTCGGAAAGTCTAAAGCTCGATTAAATTAATTAATCCTTTTATTAATCTTTCCTCCCTGAGTTATTGGACTTCTCATTGATAACCTAATGTCTATAATCCTTTAGTTTAGTATTGAATTTTATCGATCGACCTCAACTCAATACCACATATATATAACTATTGGCCAAACACTAACAAATAAATAATTCTAGAATCGTAGGAATGGCAAGAACAACTAAGTAACTAATTTAACTAAACATATTCAAAAATGGATTTGTTAATTCTCAAGACAGAATTTAACTCATAATTGAAAGATAAACATCCATTGATTTAATCAAAATAAATTCCATGTTTTCATAATTAGGAATTGAAAGCAATGAGGATGGTCTCCGTTCGGCTTAAGCACGAGTCCTTGCCAAGTCTCTATTGTCTATCTTCCATGGCTATAAATAGAATAGGTGGCTACTGGAAAATCTAAGGCTTTTGAGAGAAGGTTGGATAAAATGCATCGATGTGTGGATGGATGGACGAATCCCCCCTCACCTAATTCTCTACATCGTTTATATTCGCTCCAAATCTGCACAATCTTCACTTTCCAATTTAGTTCGCTGAAAATCTGCATAATTCACTCCGTAATCCTCAAGAAAATAGGAAAATCACTTGTCATGGCCTTGTAAATGAGGCCATTACCGTGACTTGATGAGGGTCACGCCCATGACTAAGTTTGTCATGAGGCGTGAATTATGCATATTTTTTCTTAAGGTTGATTGTGGCTTTGACCGTGCTTTCTTCTTTTTAAGAGTTGCACGTGAGCTTTTTGTTTTCCTTCCCCTTTTAAGAGTCATGGCCATGAATCTTGAGTCACCACAATGACACTCATTTTTTCCTTTTCCCGACTTTCCTTCATGCTTAATTGCCTCCTTTGTTTATCTTCTTTCAATTCGGACCTTGAATCTTCATTTCTTTATTTCCAATTTGGTCCTAAATCTAAATAAAACATAATTTAAGTCGGGATCAAAACATACTTATACCCTTAAAAATATACTAAAAATAATGACTTAAAATACTATTAAGATAATAAGAAAATAATGAGAAAATAAAATAAAAACTTACTAAAAACCTAGAATTATTCTATAGAAATTAAAATAGAAAATACTAAAATAATCTATAAATAATAGACACAACAAAATTCCCCACACTTAAACTTTGCTTGCCCTCAAGAAAAGAAACAATTAAGAGTAGAGGTTACACAAATAAAGGTACATACTTCCCAAATAAAAGGAAAAGAGTCCTTTAACATTGGGATAAATGAAAGTGAGCTTCAAGTACTATAAAACTTATAAATAAACAATCAATACAAACTCGAACACTTAGGATAAGATTGTTTAACTCATAGAGCAATCAATTAAATGTACAGAAGTTCACTCATGTCATAGTTCACTCAAGTGTTTAAGGGATAATGAAATTCCACTCAACGTTCAATTTATGAGAGGAAGCTCCATATGCTTGCTAATTCATCCAATCGCCACCACTCGTTATCACATACATGCAAAAATCGGAAGGTCTTTATTTAAGGTTGTAATGGGGCTGGGCTAAAGGTATGACATTTGGGGAGAGAGAGGAAAAAACACTAAACCAAAGAACTAATAAAGCAATCAAAACTTAATTGAATCAAATTATTAATTCACTTACAATTATGCATAACTCCCTCTAGATCTTGGATCCTTTTTTTATAAAGACTTAAGCATGCGAGCATGCTTTTCATACCTTTAATTTGCATGCTCTCTCTCTTCTTCTTCTTTTTCTCACTATTTTTTTAAAATTACAAATAGAGATAATTGAAAGAATCATACATCCTATGGAGATGCGAAATAAATAAAAATTTTCCTTCATCTAAGGGCCCAAGATCATGTCGTTGAATTAACTAATCATACATACATGAATAATAAGAATAAAAGCAAAGGATTACCTTTTATAGTGCAAATCTAAATTTCTTTTCTTTGATTAGATGTCCAAGTGTCCAACCTC
This sequence comes from Dovyalis caffra, assembly GCA_963924115.1. NCBI lineage: Eukaryota > Viridiplantae > Streptophyta > Magnoliopsida > Malpighiales > Salicaceae > Dovyalis > Dovyalis caffra. Next base: position 65,505 of record CAWUPB010000562.1, on the reverse strand, counting down.
TATTGATGATCCACGCAGCCCAAATATCCACAAAGAAGCATTCAAAATTGATGGGGTGCTAGCTCCACCTTTTCGATTAAGTTTTTCCACTAGAAATCAATCCCAAGCAACTTTGCGATAACCTTGTTCGAGGAGGAAAGAATATGGCTTGCTAGGGTTTTGGAGAAAACTATTTTCTTTCTTAGCCATTTGCCCTAGTTTGGCATTAAGGCTAGTCGAATTTTGCTATATATGTTTTCTACCTTGGTCGAATCTCAATGTATGCATTAACACACTTTTTACCATACCTCTCCTCCTATTTATAGGGGAGAGTTTCCTTGTCCTCCAAAGACAATGAAAGGGGCATCCTAAGTCCCTAGTTAAGACTCTAGGTTATTGCGTCCTTATCCTCCAAGGTTAAGCGAGTTATTTTACATGTGGACTACTTAATGTTTATCTTTAAAAACATTCAACCTTGTTCAATAAGGTTAATGTTTATCCTTCCATCAAAATTATCTTAAGGCTTTGAATTAAACCTAATCGGCTAAAACTATTTTAGCCTAATTAATTTATTTGGACTATCTAATAAATATTCTTAGATTATTTTGACGAGGTCCACATTGGGAAACAATTTCTCAAAATACTCTTTAACCTAAATTAGGAAACTCCTTTCCTTTTAGGTTCTTTATTTCTAAATTTGAAACTAACTTTCTAAATTAGGAAATTGATTTCTAAAATAGGAAACTTTCATTATAGGAAACTTTCCATTTTCCATTTTAGAAAACTCTTCATTTTGAAAACTCGTTTCCAAAATAGAAAACTTTCATAGTTAGAAATGTTTTTCTAATATCTTTGCTTCTCATTTGTAACATGAATACTTGAACTTATACGTGTGACTCAATAAGGTCCTAGATATGTTAATAATGTATCAAGAATAAAGGACTCCTCTTTCATCTCTTGATACATAATTCAAGATTAGCTTTTAGCAATGCATCATGACTATCCAATTCTTTAGGAGGATTAGTTAATCCATTATTACCTTTCACGAACATGGTTACCATACAATTCAGTTCTCATATCAACTTATCATAGTGTGATCTTAAACTTGGTTATTAGTCTTGTTTGATTATGCTCACACAAGTTTTCTTCGATTCTCAAATGTTTTAGCTCTTAAAGTAAACCAACTATGTTCTATTGATGTACTCTTACTATGACTCATATATTTCTTGAGCAAACATTTATCAAAGTGCAACGTGACAACTCCTTTAGCATACAAGGAATAACATGTCCTATCTTAGCCATAAACCTATCTCTATTAGATTCCTAGTGCACCCAACAAATCGCCCACGTACAACCCATTAATGGGTCTATCAAAACGAGTGTCAAAGTGCATAAGTCCTCCAAGGAGATAATTGTGATGACTTCAATTCTAAAGATCATTTGTACCTATCTCGTATGAGATTCCTATATAGTTAAACTAAATGGGTTCTCACAGCGAGTCAAATTCAATGACATGTTCTCTAACATAAATCACTCGAGTGCTTGCTTTGGCATCACCATACCAATAGGTGTGAGATCTCTTACTACTATTATATAGCATGAGCATAGCACTCATAAGTCTATCCACATATTGTCAATGTCCATTCTTGACGATGCTACTGACTTGGGACATTTAATGATATCATTTATATGCATTAGTGTTTATCGCACATCTTTCGATGAATCACTATTGCAAATGTATATCATAAGGACTTCTATCTAATTCTACTGAATTTATCAATATGTAAATATAAGAATTAGTAGAATAAATTCTTTATTATTATTAATAACATATTAACATAAGCCCATCCAAACATGGTTAGATCTTGGGCACCAACACCGACAATAACTAACTTGCTTTTATTCTCCACTCAACCACTTTGATTCTCACTTATAACCATAGTTTAACTTTTATATTTCCCTATACATTTTGATGTGGATATCCTTCCAAACATGAATTAACTATATTCCAATTGCTCTACTAGCCCTAAGGTAGTTGAAGCGAATAAGTTAAGAAAAAAGTTAGGGCTAATATTCGGGTTTTCAAAGAAAAGGATTTCATAAGGCTCAAATGGGCTTTCTAAAGGTTAATATAGTGTTGGCTTTTAAGTTAAGTGGTTAATTCCTAATGTGCCTTCATCATATTTAAACATGCATGTGATTATATATGTGATTTTGAAAAGTATTCATCAGCAAGTTCTAGAGCATCTTAAGCATAAATGAACTCTCTCTTACAAGCAAACTAGAGGTTGTCAAAAGACAATAAAAAGATTAGGCTCAAAGCTCACAATTGATTTTTTTCTAGCACAAGAAATTGATGCTCATAGAATCAAAAGTCAAACCTCTAAAAGTTTAAGCATGCAAGACATTCATTCAATTATTTTATAATCCTCTTTTCTAACATTAATTTATCACAAGGCCTAAGGAGTACGAACAAAATGAGTGCAACAACTATATATATATTATTTTCTCTTTTATTTATTTATTATCCTTTTTTTTTTACAAGTGCCCTCCCTACTCTCAAAAGCACACATTGTCCTCAATGGAAACAATAAGAAGTAGAAAGGAAAAACGAAACTCCCTCGAAATTGATAAGTCCATTGGCGGTGAGGCGAGGTGTGAAAGGGCAAAGACACATGAGCTTTAAATGGCGATGGTTGTTACGAAGGGCTAGGCAAGTATGGGTCGAGGCGAGCATCCAAGTTGGCCATGAACACCTGCAATTATTCTATACCAATCTCCAAGTGTTGAAACCGAGTATCCATGCTTGTGGTGGAAGTCACGAAAATGGGTGTCATGTTCGATAAACTACCTTTCAGAATGGTTTTCATGCTCTATAAAGTGTCTTTCAAAAGAATCGATAGAAAATTGTATTGGTACATTATTGGGATGAGCACCGATCTTCGGGGGTGGGATTTGATGCCCTTGCACTTGGAAGGAACGACAGGATTGAAAGGATGAAGCCACCTTTGGATTCCTTATCCGCAGAGGCATGACGATAGGGAAAATTAAAAAAAAGCTATTAAATGTGAAATAATTAAGCAAGAAAAGGAAAGGAAACAAATCGATAGAGTAGAGAAAAAACATAGAAAGAAATAAAACAGAAAAAAATCAATTAAAAAGGATGCGAGCGTGATCGTCGAGAAATGGGCGTGGAGGAAGGGTGTGAAGTAGGCGGCATGGGCATGAAGGCCGGGCATGACAAGGTGTGCCTGCTTGTGAGGTGTGAGGGCTACTCGTGAGGCGTGAAGTGTGATCCGAGGCGGTCATGAGAAGCTGGACGTGGGCATGTCACGTCGAGACTACGGCCGTGAGATGAGGAACCGAGGCGTGAATGTCGAGTCCCTAAGCATGAGTTCTTCTTCAATTTATTTAGTATGGGCAGTGAAGGCTTGCAATAGTCATAGGTGGTTTCTCTATTCAAAAGTGCTCTTTATTGCTCTTTATGACAAGTACCTATTACCGACTTTTGACCAAGGAATGGCTATTTTTGTCTTCTTGTCGAATACTTATCCCTCCATTTTTTTTTTTTTTTTCTTTTGTTAAACCTTTTCCGTACATAACTATTACAAGAGATAAATAAGCTATAAAACAAAACGAGAAAGAAAATGAAAGATTAGGGAGAATTAAAGTATAAACCGGGATAAAATAAAACAAAATAAAATAAAAGCACTTAAAATTGAATAATTAAAATTAGCAAATTGTAATAGGTTACCTCCTATCTAGCTCTTCTTTATCATCATGAGCTGGACGCGAAAGCTTCAAGCTTGATGTGGCTCAAGCAATAGCACATTCTCCACCATTTTCCGCGTAATTGCTTCTTCTAAGTATGGCTTGACTCTGTATCCATTGACCTTGAAGGTTTCTTGAGTTTTTGAATTTAGTAATTCAATAACTCCATAGGGAAACACTTTCACAATTTCAAAAGGCCTCATCCATCTTGATTTTAGCTTTCTTTGGAAAAAAACGCAATCGAGAATTAAATAAAAGAACTTTCATGCCAAGATAGAGAGTTTTACCAACAAGATTTCTATCGTGGAGGTACTTCGTCCGTTCCTCATAGATTTTTGAATTTTCATAAGCCTCATTTCAAAGTTCATCTAATTCCGACAATTGAAGTAATTGCTCTTCATTAGCCTTATGAAGATTCAAATTTATTTCATTGATTACCCAATAAGATTTGTGCTCAATTTCCACTGGAAAATGATAGGCTTTACCATACATAAGTCTATATGGACTCATACCTAAGGGGGTCTTATAAGTGGTTTTGTATGCCTATAAGGCATCATTTAGCTTTAATACCCAATCTTTTCTCGAAGGTCGCACGAGTCTTCTCTAAAATCCCTTTGATTTGTTTGTTACTTATCTCAACTTGTCATGATGTTTGTGGATGATACGGAGTAGCAAACTTATGAGTTATGCCATATTTCATCATAAGCTTTTCAAAAAGCTTATTATGAAAATGACTACCTCCATCATTGATTATTGTTTGCGGGATCCCAAACCCGTTAAGAATATTTTTCTTCATAAATTTAAGCACAACATTAGCATCATTGGTTCTAATAGGTATTGCTTCTACCCACTTTAATAAGTAATCAATAGCAATAAGAATGTATTAAAAATTGAGGGATTTAAGGAAAGGGCCTATAAAATCTATGTTTCATACATCAAACAATTTAACGACTAAGTTATTGGTCAATGGCATTTCATTTCTTTTAATGATATTACCACTCCATTGACACTTGTCACAACTTAAACAAAAGTAATTAGCATATTTAAATAAGGTGGGACAATACAAACCACATTGGAGCACCTTAGCCGTAGTTTTTCTTCCTCCAAAATGTCCTCCACAATGGAGTTCATGGCAAAATGTTAACACACTCAATTGCTCATCTTCAAGCATGTATCGATGTATTATCTCATCCTTACAAATACAAAAGATATAAGGATCATTCCAAAAATAATACTCGTTCAAATGGAGAAATCTTTTCTTTTCTTGAAAAGACATGTTACGCCAGTAAAATACCATAAGCACGATAATTCACAAAATCAGCATACCATGGTACTTTACTAACAACAAACAATTGCTCATCAAAAAAGTTTCAGAGATGATTTCCTTATCATGTTGCTCAAGGAATTCAATATTAGGGATGAGTCTTGACAAATGGTCCACTACAACATTTTCACTTCCTTTTTTATCTTTGATCTCTATATCAAATTATTGCAACAAAATAACCCACCGAATGAGTCATGGCTTTACATTAGCCTTGGTTAAAAGATATCTTAATACAACATGATCATAATGAATGATGACTTTCGAACCCAACAAATATGATCTAAATTTCTCCAAAGCAAAGATCACGACCAAAAACTCCTTTTCGATGGTTGTGTAATTCATTTATGCATCATGTAACGTGAGACTAGCATAATAAATTAAATGTAAGGATTTCTTAACCTTTTGCCCTAAAACTACCCTCACAAGCATAATCGGAGGCATCACACATAATCTCAAATGGCAAAGACCAATCAGGTGCAACAACGACGAGTGCATTGGTCAATATCTTCTTAAAGGTGTGAAAAGCAACAAGGCATTCTTCATTAAAATCAAAAGGGACATCCTTATCTAATAATTGACTCAAAGGAAGACTTATTTTAGAAAAATCTTTTATAAATCTCCTATAAAAGCTAGCATGCCCAAGAAAACTCCTAATTCTTTTTATAAAAGTGGGTGGTGATAGTTTTTCAATGACCATCAATTTTAACCTTATCTACTTCAATACCCTTACTAGAGACAACATGACCTAAGATGATGCCTTGTTTTACCATAAAATGACTCTTTTCCTAACTTAATGTGAGATTACATTCAATGCATCTTCCAAGCACACGAGTCATTTAAGCAAACAATCATTAAAAGAGTTGTCAAAGACTAAGAAATCATCCATGAGTACCTCTATAAAGTCTTCTATCATGTCGAAAAGATGGATAATATGCACCTTTGAAATGTAGGCGACGTGTTACAAAGCTCGAATGCCATTCGTCGAAATACAAATGTCCCAAAAGGACATGTGAACATCGTCTTTACTTGGTCTTTGGGACCTATCGCCACTTGGTAGTAACCTGAAAGACCATCAAGAAAATAATAAAATTCATGTCCATCAAGTTTATCTAACATTGGATCAATAAAAGAGAGAGGAAAATGGTCCTTTTTTCGTAACCGCATTCAATTTTTCGTAGCTAATGCACATCCTCCATCTTGTGATAGTTCGAGTAGGCATTAACTCATTTTTCTCATTTCTTACTACGAATAATGTCCGACTTCTTAGGGAATACATGAACGGGCTTACCCACTCACTATCGGATACTAAATATATTACTCCCTTATCAAAGAGCTTAAGGACTTTCTTTTTGACTACTTCCATCATGTTGGGGTTAAGTTCTCCTTTGGGCTTCCCTCATAGGTTTTGCTCCCTCTTTTAAGGTAATCATATGTATGCATGTTGAGGGATTAATTCCCTTAATGTCACCCAAACCCTAACCTATGGCCTTCCTTAACCGTTTAAGTTCCCTTATGGTCTTCTCTTCCTCTTTCTCACTCAATTTGGCATAAATAATTATAGGAAATGTCTCCCTTTCTCCTAAAAATACATATTTGATATATTGAGGTAACTCCTTCAGCTTTAGTGTAGGAGGGGCAATTTCCTCTTTTTCAAGACTTGGTGTCAACTTTGTAGTTTCATAAATTTCCTCACTCTATATGCTATTATCAAGTATTGCATAACATTACTCAATTTCGTCTTCAATAATCTCAACACTATCATCAAGTATGAATGCCAACTTTATTTTGTTATCCTTACTATCCTGGAGAAATACATCGAAACTACAGAATCAATACAATCAATAAAAGAGCAATCTTCATATAAAGTAATGGTTGGAATTGGTGTAGTGTTAAAAACAAAAAATATTTATTGTTTCACCATAAGACGATCATAGTTAATTTTCTATTTTTTACATCAATGAGATTATTGATGGTGGCCATGAAGGGCCTACAAAGAAGTATGGTGTGCTTTGTCTCTTGTGCATTAACCTTACCCATATCTAAAACCATAAAATCCACGAAATAATTAATCCTCCAACTTGTACTAAAACATCTTCAATTATTCCTTTAGGGTATCGAATTGACCTATCTACTAATTGCAAACACATTTTAGTAGATTGTAATCTTTCCAAGTCTAATTGTAAGTAAATAGAATAATGCATCAAATTAATACTAACCCCTAAATCCAACATACCTCGAACTTCATTCCCATTACCCATAGAAATAGTTAGAATGAAACTACCTGGATCCTTTATTTTTTGTGATAATTTATGTTGCAAAATTGCATTAGCCACTTTTGAGACAATAACCTTTTTATTGGGTTCAAATTTTCTTTTCTTGGTGCTCGGATCCTTGAAGAACTTGACATACGCAAGTATGTGCTCGATAACATCCGAAAAAGGTAAGTTAATATTTACCTTAGATAGCATAATATATAGATCAAAAACTCGCTCATTCTATTTAGTGTCTCTGAGCCGACTTAGATATGGAATTGGTGGCCTATAAGGACTTGCTACTTTGTGAAGTCTAGGAGTAGAAGTTACTTTCTTCTCTTGGATGTCATCGATGGAGAGACAAGTTATCTTGGGCATGACCCATGGATATATCAAGGTGGTGAGCAAAATCATCATGGGCGTGACCCATGGGTGTGTCACGATGGTGAGCAAAGTCACAGGTGTGACTTATGGGTTCTTCATTATCTTTTCTTTTTGAGTCATGGCCATGTTGATTTCCTTCACTTGATTTTATGACTTGCTCATATTTTACTTCACAGCTTTATTTTTTCTTCGTGTTTTCCTCCGTGAATACCTACGAGCAATGTTTCATCATTTTACTATCTCTTAATTTTTTTTATTGATCACCTTACCACTTTTTAAGATTGTGATGGACTTAGCTTGCTCCAACTGACTAGGCAATTTACCTTTTCGTTGAGACTACATTCGTGTTGCCAATTGCCCGACTTAAGTCTCTACCCTTCTCAAGGATGCTTTCAAAGAATCAAATCTTTTATTATTAGTCTCTTGATTTTAAGTGCTTGCTTGAATAAACATGTGCAGGGTATCTTCCAATGGGGACTTTTTCATTAGATTTTGATTTGATGATTGTCCTTAGAATTGGTCGAGTTTTAGAAGCTTTGGTAGTGTGGTTATTGCTTTCGTCGTGCTGATAGGATGTTCTTCCATGCAAAATTTGGATGGTTTCTCCAACCGGGGTTATACTTATTAGAGAAAGACTTATTCCTAGCCCTTTGTTGGAAACCATCCATTGCAAAGGCTTATTCTTCATCTCCTACATAAGAATCACTAGAGAAAGAACAAATGTTAGCTCCATGACCATATACCCCATATAAACCACATACCTTCCGATTTGGTGTGCCTTGAGGTCTTTACGTGGCAAGCAACTTAACTTGCTAAGTTAATTTTTCCAATTATGTGACCATTTCGTGATTTGCACCAACCTCATGGGTAGCCGCTTTCCTTCCTCTAACGCTCTTTTGTTGAGAATTAGCTCCTAACATTTCAAATAACTCATAAGAATCTTATGTTGTTTTCTCTCCCATTGCACCTCCTATTGCATTATCCACGAGTATATTGACATTTTTGTGTCAATCCATTATAGAAAAATTGATTTAAGAGTTGTGATGGATAATGTTGGTGTGGGCATTAGACCAATAAGAGTTTGAATCACTCCCAAGTTTCATGGAATGGCTCTCCCTCCATTTGTATAAATGTGGCAACCTTGGTTCTTAATTAAAGTCTTTTGATGGGAGTAGAATTTACCCATGAACTTGTCATACACTTTTTCCCACATGGCTAGTGAATTGGGAGGAAGAGTCATGAGCCATGCTTTAGCTTTATCTTTCAATGTGTAGGAAAAACATCTCATCCAAAATTGGTTTTCGTTCAAACTTTGCAAGTGGAAAAGTCTCAAGTGTAGAATAAAATTCCCTTATGAAATTCAAGGGATCCTCATTAAAGACTCCATAGAATGACGACAACATGTTATAGTGGATGTTCTTGAGCTCATAATTTCTTGTAGCCTCACCCAATTGAATGCACGAAGTAGCTACACCAATGATTGATCCGGCATATTCCTTCATCACGATTCATCGATCCGCCATGACTTCGTTTTCCACTCGGTGCGTCCTCCACTACTTCTTTGTTAATTTGCTTTTCTTGATCACTTCTTTCCTCTCCAAGTCCTTGGTCCCTCTGAATTCTTTGTATATTATCGATGAAATGAGCCAACATGTTCCCCGAAAAGTGCCTACCATGCATGCAAAGGAAGAAAAGAAAATAAAGAAATCAATAAATTAAACTAAATTAATCAAAAGACTGCTTAAACCATAAATATTGACTTTTTTTGAACTATAAGCAAACAAAAAAAAAATTCTAAAGATTAGAACAAAATACCACAAGCAATTAGAATTAAACTAAACTATCGTGCATTACACCTCCCTAGCAATGGTGTCAAAAACTTGATGTGCCCAAAAATGTACTAAAATTTAACAGGAAAATACTTACAATTATACAAGGTAATTATAGTACTAGTGAGTCACCCTAATGTCGTATTCTCAAGGAGATGTTATTGGCATAAAATAATTTAATCCCAATTGAAAACAAGAATAATAAAGTAAAATCCTAAACACTCTAACAAGATTATGATTTGAAAATTATAAATTAAAAAGGAATGCAAAGCAACTACCGTAATCGTTACAAAATTGGGAATAGAAATCAATGTGAGAAAATTCTTGAGAAACTAACTCCACCAATTAAATCCTATGCTTAATTAAAATTCCTCAAATAATTATTCTTATAGAGATTAGTAACCAAACATTAATTTAATTAGCTAAATACCTTCGTAACTTTCGTATCTGGAAAGTCTAAAACTTGATTAAATTAATTAATCCTTTTATTAATCTTTCTTTCCTGTGTTACTCGGATTTCTCATTAATAACCTAGTGTTTATAATCCTTTAGTCTAGTATTGAATTTTATCGATCGACCTCAACTCAATACCACGAATATATAACCGTTGGCCAAACACTCATAAATAAATAATTCTAGAATCACGTAACGAATGACCGTAACAACTAAGTAACCAATTTAACTAAACATATTAAATAAAAGGATCCGTTAATTCTCAAGACAGAATTTAGCTCATAATTGAAAGATAAACATCCACTGATTTAATCAAAATAAATTCTATTTTTTCATAATCAAGAATTAAAAGTAATGAAATCGGAGATTTAGAAGAAATCTAGTTTGGCTCACTTCACTCGAGGATGGTATCCGTTCTAGCTTAAGCACGAGTCCTTGCCAAGTCTCTAGTGTTTGTATTCAATGGCTATAAAGAGAATAGATGGCTACTAGAAAATCTAAGGCTTTTGAGATAAGGCTAGATAAAATGCATCGATGTATGGATGGATGGACGAATCCCCCTCACCTAATTCTCTACATCGTTTATATTCGCTCCAAATCTGCACAATCTTAGCTTTCCAATTTAATTCACTGAAAATCCACATAATTCAATCCGCAATCCTCAAGAAAATAGGAAAATCACTTGTCATGGCCATGTGAATGAGGCCACCGCCATGATTTGATGAGGGTCACGCCCATGACTAAGTTTGTCATGGGCATGAATTATGCATATTTTTTCTTAAGATCAACCATGGCTTTGACCGTGCTTTCTTCCTTTTTAAGTAGATACTCGAGAGCCTTTTTTTTTCTTCCCCTTTTAAGAGTCATGGCCATGAATCTTGAGTCACCACCATGACACTCATTTTTGTCCTTTTCCCCACTCTCCTTCATGCTTAATTGCCCTCCTTTGTTTATCTTCTTTCAATTTGGTCCTTGAATCTTCATTTCTTTGTTTCCAATTTGATCCTAAACCTAAATAAAACATAATTTAAGTCAGGATCAAAACATACTTATAAGCATAAAAATATACTAAAAAGAACGACTTAAAATACTATTAAGATAATATGAAAATAATAAGCAAATAAAATAAAAACTTACTAAAAATCTAGAATTATTCTATAGAAATTAACATAAAAACTACTAAAATAATCTATAAATAATAGACACAACAATACGGTAGTACAATTTAGTGTTTTATACTAACTTTTATATGGACTTTATCATTGAAGAAGAATTTGTTTCTCTTCCTATAATGGTAATTGACAATGATTAGGATCTTATTCTCGACATTGTTTGTGTAGCAAATTCGAAACAACAAGGACTTTTTTCAAGAACTCCCTATCCAAAATCAAGAGGTTGTTTTTAAAGAAAAAACTCGAACGACCTCAAAAACCAATGGCATTAAGGAGATCTACTAGAGAAAAGAAGAAATGCAATTCTAGGTGATTATATCATCTATGTCTAAAAACATGAGGTTGACATAGAAGCGGTGGAAGATGATCCAATTAACTTCCATCAAGCCATACAAAGTTATAATTTTTAAAAGTGGATTAATTCCATAAATCAAGAGATCAAGTCCATGAAAGACAAAGACGTTTGCGATCTTATCCCATTGCTCGAAGGTGTGAAGCCTTTTGGTTGCAAATGGATATTTAAAACCAAAAGGGATTTGAAAAGCAATGTAAAGAGATATAAGACTTTTCTTATTGGAAGAGGCTTTACTTAGAAATAAGGCATTGATTATGAAAAGATGCTCTCTCTAATTTTATCGAAGGACCCTTCATAACAATTATGGCACTTGTGGAATATTTTGATCTTTACTTACATCATATGGATGTAAAGACTCCATTTCTCAATGACGACATTGACAAGATAACTTATATGGTACAGTTAGAAAATTATATTGGGAAATTCAAAGAAAATGGTTTGGAAATTGATGAAATCTATCTATGCACTTAAGCAAGCTTCTTGTCAATGATATTACAAATTTCATCAAGTTGTTGTCTCATTTTTTTAGATGAATGTAGTTGATGATTAAATATACCATAAGTTCGAGTAGGAGTAAACACATTTTTTTGTGTTATATATTGATGACATACTAATTGCCAATAATGATATAGGCTTATTACCCAAAACCAAAGAGATTTCTATCAAAGAAATTTGAAATGAAAGATTTTAGGAATGCCTTTTTATATTGGGCATACAAATACATCGAGATCACTTTCAGAATATACTTGGGTTATCACAAAAGATCTATATCAAAATTTTTTTAAAAAGATTTGGCATGTAGGAAAACTAGGAAAGACCTTTGTTGCTAAGAGAGACAAGTTCAATCTCAATAAAATGCCTTAATAATGAGTTTGAAGTGAAAGAGATGTAGAAGATTCCCTATATGTCACTCGTAGGGAGTCTAATGTATGCTCAAGTGTGTATGTATCAGAATATTACGTATATTATTAGGATTTGAGGTATATATTTGAGCAATCTTAGAATGCACCATTGAAAGTTATGTGGTACTTACAAAGAACAAAGGATTACATGCTAACATTTAGGAAATCAAATTAGTTGAAGATTATTGGTATTCCGATTTTGATTTTATTAGATGTCAAGACAATCGGAGATCCATATCGAACTATATCTACTCGCTAACCGAAGGAGCTATTTTCTAAAGGAATGCTATATGGATACTTATAACTTCTTCCACCATGGCAGTAGAGTTTATAAGCATGTTATGAAGCTTCCAACCATGGGATATGGCAATAGAATCTTGTCACTAGGTTATAAATTTTAGATTGTGTAGAAAGGCCACTAAAGTTATTTTGTGATAATATGTCAACAGTGTTATATTCTAATAATAATAGGAGCTTGTCAAAGTCGAAGCACATAGACATCAAGTTCTTAGTTGTTTAAAAAAGAGTTTAGAGTGGTCAAGTGTATATGAGCATATTGGCATAAACTCCATGGTTACAGATTTGCTTACTAACGATTTACCACCCAAGGTCTTTCATGAACACATTACTCATATGAGTGTTGTATCACTTAATGATGTTTTGGTTTATTGGGAGTTTGTATTTTGATGCTTTTTTAATTATAGACACATTTTATGGATATTTTTTACAAAATAAAGTATATAGTTTATTTACATTGTGAATGTATTTACAATGATCTCACAAAAGAATAAAGTTAGACTATTGAAAATAGGCATGTTTAGATCACATTACATGTAATTTCTATACTACAATCCATACTTTATCTATGTCATTGGTTATATTGATATATGTGACCGTTGATGGGTCTAATAATGAAAAATGTAACAAAAATCACCTTGATCCTATATTGATATGATTAATGGACCAAATAGTTTAGAGATACCTTTAGTAATGATAACAAATTTTGAGCTCATAAGGTCATTTTATAATGCACAATTACAAAGTAAGAAAAATGGCCCAAGTAGGAGATTATTTGAAAATAATTAATATGTGAATCAAATATGTTATTAACTAGGTTTTATAGGCTATCATAAAAGGACTAGCCCATTTAAAGTGATCTAATGAGATTTTTAGTTTTGGGCTTAATATGTGTAGATACTAGAATCTAATGTCTATTTTTATAATAGTCCAAAATAGAGAATAAGACTAAATGGCTATATATATGATATATATATGTATGTATATATATATATATATATATATATATATTTGGGTTATGATTCCCGAGTTATATATAGGGTTTTCTAATTTTTAGTATAAATTAAAAATCTAATTTTTTTGTAATAAAATAAAAATTAGTACCCAACCCTATAAAAGAGAAAGGAGAGAATAAAGAGAAAGAAAGAAAAAAACTAGCAGACTTGTTTTTTTTTTTAAAAAAAAGGGGACAACTCGCATTCTCTTTTATTTCTTTATTTCTTCTTCTTTATTCTAAGCTCCAAAATTCACTCTACTTCCTCCAATTCCCTACTTTAATTTTTATGTTGAAACCTTTCATAAATACTCTAAAAATCATGAAAATAAGATGATTAGGGTGATGCTTAGCTAGATTAAAAACTTTGGAGGTTTGGAGGATTAAAAGATTGAAGTTGGGGTTTGAAGACCCATTTGACAAAGTGATATTTTTGCTATTTAATCTTACATTTTAGATGTTTATATGTATTTATTTATTATTTTGGAGTTAATTTATATTAGATTTGTTGTTTAAGTAGTTGATTGAACTAGGCTAGTGTTAGGATTTGAATTGAATTTGGGAGTTTGATGATTAAATACTTATTTGCAATCATTGATGCTTGAAATACAGATATTAATGGTGTTATAAAATTGATTATTGGATCATGAGTTTGAAAAACCACCGTGTTGGTTGAGATGATGGATTGTAGAATCAAACTATGTGAAAATTGAATTAAAAAACGACGATAGATTGTAAAGATAAGTTGTGTGAAAGTTAAATTAGAAATTGATGATGGATAATTGGTTGTAATAAAGTGTAATTTGAATTGTTAGGGAAAAAAATATAGAATGAAATTAGGATATAGTTGTTGGGTAATTATCTACAGTTAATGGAGAGAGTAAGAGTCTAGTTAAAAAAATTCTTAATTTGAGTCTTTTTGATAAATTTTGTTTTTTGTAATTTTTCTTGTATTTTGATTTCTAGAATAATTCATTTGCTTTCGAATTATTCGTTGATATATGACATTATGAATTGAATAAGAGTTGAGTTAGGTTGTTGATTTGAATATTGTTTTGCATTTGCATAATTATTATGGAGTTGTAGTTGTGTTACAATTAAGAAGTATTGGCAAATTAGGTTGCGATATTATGAATTAGATGGATATTTTGATTATTACAAGTCTGATAATTATAGTTTAAATATTTGAGGCTTACTTGAGTCGAGATGGATCTCATTACTCCTTCGATTCTCGCTCAAATCATGGCCCACTAATGGAGTCGTGACAAGATTAGTATCGTAACATAAGTTTTATAGCCTATAGTAACTATAGAGCATAAACTTTATTCTAATTTTGGCATTTGCTTTGAATTCATCTCTCTTGGCTAATGTTTTTAAATAAAATAAAAAAGGACAAATTTAAAAAATACCGCTCAATTATATTGGTATTCTCAATATTATTATCAACCAATTTTTTAGTATCAATTTTATCATTACCTTTTCATAAATTCTTATTTAAGAACTTTAATCTATTTTAAAGGTTTTATGTCCATTTTTCATCAAAATTGTATTTTTTTTTTTTTTTTGTAAGAAATGATGTTGTATTATAGATAACATCATGATTTCGTTAAGTGATTCTAACAAAAATTCTAGATTTAAAAATAAAAATAGTTCAACCAAAAACTTGATAAAAAAATAGTTTAACTATAAAATTGATAATATCTCAATGGTTTAGTGATATATTTGATGTTTTTCCAATAAAAAATATCCATAAAGTGTTTCATCGGTATTCAATGAAAATTTCTAATAGTTAGTGTAGATCCATTATGACACTAGGCTAACCATCTCAACTACAAAAATTAATAATAATAATAATAATAATAATAATTAACATATTCAAAGAAAATTATTGAACCTTGAAGTGATCAAGTAAAAGTATAGAAATATTCTAGGTTGTTTTTGTAGAGTATGACGAATCTCGTCAGGCTATAGAACTTGTTCGCTTTTCATTAAACTGTGAGACAGTAAATGATATAAGAAAAACTAGAGGTCCAAGCTTCGGGGAAAAGATAGCTTTTAAAACGTACATGGGAAATAAGTTTTGAGATATGGACAAATAGTGGTCCTATTACGAACTGATCTAAGCTAAATTACCTTTGACTCCCTGATATAGTAGTTAGGCATGCATATTTACGGTAAGTATTGTTAGACTATTTACTCTCTCTCTATATATAGACAGAGAGAGAGAGTATAAATAGTCTAACAATACTTTTGTATTATCTGGTTGTGTTATGTCATACGGCATTGACTTAGGCATAATGCAAAAGCTATGAAGCCAAATTTATATATACAGATAAAAACTTTCATAGTATCCGAGCAGGAACATAATCCTAAGGCTTGATATTTTCTTAAATTTTCTAAATTAAATTACTTTTCTTCTTCATTAAAAACCTCTTATTTTTTCTCTTGCAACATTCTTCTTCCCGTTTTTCCTTTACTCTATTTTTATTTACTATTTTAACCTTTCTTAGTTATTGGAAAATAATTAATATTTGGGGGGGGGGGGTGCAAATATATTATTCATTGTGTATTATCAGCTACCATAAATGATTAACCTATTTCAAGTGATCTAATAAGATTTTAAGTTTTGTGTCATATATGCAGATACCAACGTTTAATTTCTATTTTTATGACGAGCCAAAATAGAAATAAGACCTAAGGAAATTATTATATAAATAGTATTATAGTCCCTAAGTTGTATGTTAATTTTTCTATTCATTTTGACATCCCATCATCATATAGAACATAAGGAAAAAATCATTTTCTTTTCTTTTTCTTTTTCTCTAAAAGAGATCATATGGATTTGGAAGATCAAGAACCACAATCAAGTTTGTTTCTATCAATATAAGAAAATAGGCAATTAGCGATGAATTGTATTTTGTCGCTAATTAGCTACTAAATAGCAATTGAATAACGATGAAATTGAAAATACAACAATTTACGATGGGCTTATGATAGATTTGCGATGAGAAATTAGCCACGGAAACAATTACATCACTAGAGCACTTTTTAGCGACAAAATTTCTGAAAAGTTCAAAAACCATTGTTCGCTCAGAGATGGGTTATATCCTTCGCTAAACAATTTATTCCATTGCTAATTAGCGACGAAATGCATTTCGTCACTAATTTTCTAAATTTCTGAAAAGTTCAAAAAATTGAGCACCGCTTAAAATTCAAATTAGCTATTTAGTGACGAAATTGTGTCTATCACTAATCCTAAATCCCTAAAATTGCTAGCCCTTTACTTTTCCCTAAATTTCCCCCTTTCCCTCTCTTCCTCATCTCCTCCTCTCCTCGCCATCATCCCTAGTAGCCCCAACCATGTCCCACGCCACCCCACTCCCTCCTCAGCCCACTCATTTGGACAAGGTGCCCCTTTATCCCCAAAAGCCATATTGAAACTAGTATAATACTCATCGCTCTCCCTCACCTCATTTGGTTAGTTCCATCTCTTTTATTTTTGTTGTTAATTAGATTAATTTTGCTAAATAAAAAGATTGCATTTGTTAGTTGTTAACTTAATTTTGTTAGTTGTTAGCTTAATTTTGTTAATTGTTAGGTTAATTTTTTTAAATTAATTGTTAATTTGTTATTTTTTATTTTTATTTCTTGTTATTTGTTAGGTTAATTTGTTAGTTGTTATTTTAAAATTTAATTAACATTTGAATTAGGATTACTATAATTAGTTAGGATTAATTTAACAAAGTTAATTTGATTTAGGGTGAAATTAATAAGGGTTATTTTTATTGATTGGTGGATTTTCAATATTAATTATAGTCCAATTGGTTAATTAATAGATATTTAAAATTTAATTGGATTTGCATTACGCTTAATTTAAATAATTAATATTATTAGATTTAGTTGAATTTATTATTAAATTAATTAGGTTAAATTTGATTCATTTTGAATTAGGTTTAATATAAATTAGTTATGAGTTAAATTGAATTTAAATTATGGTTAATTAGTGTCAAATTAGGGTTAATTAGGTTAAATTTAGGGTTAATCAAGGTTAGTTTAAAATAGTTCTTAGTTGACTACTTAAGTTAAATTTATTATGATGAATTATATTCTATTAATTTGAATTAATTTTGAGTTAATTAGGGTTAATTTAAATTAGTTGTTAGTTGATTAATTAGGTTTATTTAAATTAATTATGTTAATTTGTATTTATTAATTTAATTAATTAATCTAAATTTGTGCTAATTGTGCTAGGTTAATTTTAATTAGGTTAACTTTATTAATTATGTGTTAAATGAATAAATATGTTAATATTGATTAATTAGTGTTAATTTGAATTACTATTAAAAGAATTTAGGTAAAAGATTAAATTATATTAAAGATAACCAAAAAATATTAAACAAGTATTCTTACAAAAATATTTAACTTTATTTGATTTATTTTTCTTGCATTCATGTACATACTTAATTTTGAACTCGAGTTTGATATTTATTTTGAATTCTTGCACACACCATAAGGAAACTTGCAAAAGTTCTAGACCCGAACTAAAATCATATTATGATTTAGATAGAGAGATTTAGGAAAAAGTTATGATGAAAGTCAACTAATGCTATTTTGAACTCTTGTTTGGATCGTAACTCACCTCGCGCATATGAAATGATTGAATAACTTTCTCCTACCTCCTCGTGTAAAAGGTTAGAGGTTGAATTACTCTATTAATAATTTGTACACTACAAAAGCTTGAAATGACTTTATGACTAGACAACTTTTCCCGAACCAAAAAAAACGAAAAAAGAAAATAAATTTATTCCAAATTTTCTTTTAATTAAAGTTATATACTTTAATTATTTAATTTATGAATATTTAAGTATGTCAAAATATGTCATAGTGTATCGAACCCAAGGGGTTGAAGGCCTTTAGGAATTGAGGAGAAATAAATTTGGTTCAATGCTTTGCGATGAAGCTAAAAGGATGAGTTTGGAATTTAATTTTATTAGGTAAGAGGTATGGGACTCATGGCGTCAAGACTTTGCCACACTTGATCATAAGGCTTGTTCAGAGCGGGTGTCATGAAACTAAATGTCGGAGATCGATGGCCCTAGTATGGACCCTTTCGGACATACAGGAGGGTCCATCTCTTCAAAAGAGCACACTCACCACTTGGTAAATCATATCTTATATTATTTCATTTTTAAAAAAAATTTAATTAGCATCTCATATTGTTTGTGATTCATTTTTTTTAGGTAGTAAAATTAGGGTGTGAGCCAATGTGTTTAGAATTGTTTGGGGCCACTCACAAGCGACGAGATAGCTCTTTCATCGATCCGTGCTTCCAGCATATAAATGTCAGTGCTTTTAATTTTAAAATTTTATGCGTGCAAATATAATCTAAAAAATTATTTAATATGTTAACATTATAATTATTTTGAGCATGTAAGAGCGTGTTGACGAGCTCATATAGGAAGCTATTCGAAGCGATAGGCGAAAGGAATCCCGAAGCCACAAGTGGACAAAAATGCCATATACCTCGAAATTGTTGGAGGGGAGAAGAAGAAGAGGCTATATAAGCATTGCATTATCCGTCCTAGACAAGTGACACTAGCTCATCCTTCATGTCATCGCAAGTATACCAATGATATTTTTGAAGAGGTTTGAAGGTAGTATGAGGAGGTAATGAAGGGAATGCGGTTCAAACAAGACGAGCTATATGACATTGTCATGTAGTTGCGAGTACCACATAGGGACTGCAGCCTCAACACGAGTCACTTGCCTTCGTCGTTGCATAAACTAGCATAGACATTCGAGTTACTTGTAGATTCACCCACCAATGAAGACTCCACTGTCCCTCCCACTGAAGCCCCATTAGGAGGTCGGTGCATTAGATGATCGGGATAATGATCTAGAGTGACATTTTATTTTTATTTGCTGTCTTCTTACATACGAACAATTTTTTTAAATATTAATTTAAATTTAATTTATAATATTAAAATTTTAATAAAAATTAAATTTGTATAACATGTTATTCTAATTGTTAGTTACTATCGAGAATATCACAAATTTAAAAACTAACAAAAAGAAGTTATCAATTTTGTTAAAAAATAATAATAAAATTACGATGGATTAGCATGGGAATTGTTTTACATTTAGCGACAAAAATGGTGACGAAATAGCAACAATGAAATTAGGTTTGGATATTAACGATGAAATATCAATCATTAATTAACAATGGGTTTAGTGACGGAATTATGATGTATATTTGGTGGGATGATGACGTTTTCGATGACCAATTAGTGATGGAATATAGATATTTAGTGACAAAAAAATCATCGCTAATACTATTTGTCTATCGCTAGGGTTTGTGACAAGCGTTTTAATGATGGTATTTTTTTTATCGTAAATCCATTGCTAAACTCTTTTAAAGACTAAATTGCACTTAATAGCGACTAATTTATTTATCACTAAATGGAAGATTTCTTATAGTGTATATATTCGAGTATTTAGTTCCTTTTTTATGATTTAACATAAGATCTTGATTTTCATAAGTTTATTTGATCATCTTTAAAGAATTTATAACAACTAGTATCTAAATCAAGTTGAATCATTGAGAAAAATTTTCTTATCTTTTCATTGATAAGTGTGTGTCTATATATATATATATGAATTCAAATTGTTTAGTCGAGTTTAATTTCAACTTTTCTAAAAAAGTCACTTAATAACGACTAATTTGTCCTTTGCTAAATGTCGGTTTTCTTGGAGTGTATATATTTAGGTATTTAGTTCCTTTTTTTTATGATTTAGCATAAGATCTTGATTTTCATGACAATTTATTTCATCATCTTTAAAGAATTTATAACCACTAGTATCTAAATCAAATTGAATCATCGAGGAAAATTTTTGTATCTTTTCATTGATATGTGTGAGTATATATATATATCTAAATCTATATGTATAAATTCAAATTGTTTAGTTGAGTTTAGTTTTAATTTTTCTAAAACATTTTCTTAAATATTCTTAAGTACAAAAGTTACGTTGCAATTTTAAGAAGTAATGGGTAGTTATTTGGTTCTTTACCAAGTAAAAGCTTGGTTTCTTAAGGCTCAAAAGAAATCAAAGGCCTATAAGGAACAATTGGATGATTACTTGGTTTTAGATGGGCCTAAAAGAAACTAAAAGTCCATTCGATTTTTGGCTACAAGAACAAGGTCCAAATGGGTTGGATAAAGATTTAGGTTCGGTTGATCCGATCCGACCTAGTTTACCCTAACCATTTACTTGACTCGATTGACTTGGTTGATTGATCATTGATCATTGACTTTGATAGTTGACCTTATAATTGATTTTGATTGTTGACCAACAGAGGTGGATTATGTGTATAATTCAAACGGATATTGAATGGCTTAAATAAAGGTCAATATTTGGCCGAATTACATTGCACACTTGTGATAATAAATAATGCATGTAATTCATATAGATATTGATTGACCCAAAGGAAGGTCAATATTTGGCCTATTTATATTCATACATGTGGTTATAAATATGTGATAATTATAAGGTGTTTCATGTGACCAATAAGTTAGTCTAAAGAAAAACTAATTGTTTGACATGATTTATCATCAATATTTGATTACTACACCAAAGTTACCACATACAAGTTGAATTTTTTGTCCAAAGACTATGGTAGTGTTTTGATAAAACTAAAAATTAAGTATTGGAATCTATTAAGTATTGAATTTTAAGTGCTAAATATTAAGCTTGTTTGATAAGTACTCGTTGCTCGAATACATTAAGGCTATATACATGACAATTTTAATTTTGTAATTATAACATGATATTTTTTAACAAAAATAAAAATATATACATAGATGTGCTTGTGTGTATAAATAAATAAATAAAAATTCAATAAAAATGATTATTAATAAAAAAATTAAACATAGTCTAAGATAACATTAACTCGTTGTATCATGCACAAGATAAATAAAATCTCAAGTACTGATCAATTCATTTGCAATTGGATCTCACAAATTAATCATAAATGTTTGATCAGCTTATGCTTCCATACCTCCTCTAATAAATGGTAAATTTGCAATAAAATTTGGTGTTTGATGCATCACATCATTGCCATCAAATTATTTAAAAAACGTTGTCGATAAAATTATTCTTTGAAGATAATTATGTATTGCATGTATCCAAAAATTTTTTTACTATTTTGGGGTTCTTCCGATTGGTTCTAGCACTATCTTCGGAGGCCATTCCTATGCATAATAAAATGATTATACCAAAAGCTCCATTACTATAATCTTAGAACTCAAAATTACACCACAAAAACTACCTTAACACATTTTAAAAATAATCAAACTAAGGTCTTAAAAATATAAAAGCAACCGAAAGGTATATATCCATGCAAAAATGTATAGAATAAAACTATTCCCTAAAACTAGAGAGAGCTAATTAATATTGCTGTTAAATAATGAGTGATAATTGTTAACACAAGATGGCAAGGCTAAACAGTAAGAAAATCCCCTCCCCATCCACATCATAAAAACTAAAATCTTTGTAAGGAACTGTTTGGTTATAGGCTTTCATTGATTAAGTTCATCTTTTCGGCCAACTGCAACTAAAACTAAAGCCCACCACAAGGATTAATTGACCTTTTGGAGGATTTCCATTAATGGAGTTAAGCCATATCTGACATTTAATCACGTAATAATGACATGATCGTGTGAGGACCAAAAAAGAGGTTCAAGCAATGTGCTTTGATTGAAAAATAAACAGCCTCATTTCTTGTATATAACCAAAATAAAAATAAAAAATGGAAATTCTAGCTAGCATTCAAAGTCAGACGTGATATATAAATTTTAACTAGCATTCAAACGAAGGGGGCCACATTTAACCATGTGCTAACTGTATATATTAGTCGCCCCCATTTTATCATGATCGAACTTTTTAAGCAAAGTCCTACCTTAATTGCTAATATAATCGTAGGACAATTGGTAAGGTAAAGACAGCAAGTAAGCGAAGACAGGTCCTTATTTGGGTAATTCTATGGACAATAAACTTATAAGTGTACATTTGTGTGTGTAGATACGGGACATGAATATACTCCATTAAAATGGGAGTATCTGGACAATTAACATTTTGGATTCATGCTGTAAATACTAGAATGTCCTTTCATTGGCTACATCTCTTCAGAAACTTCCTTTTCATCCCCATGTCTCCACTCCCCCATATCCTGCTGTAAATACCACCATCCCCTCAACAATCAGCAACCAAAACCTTTCTTTTATTCTTCTGGCATTTTTCCAAAAGATCCAGCAACAAAAGTTCCTTTATTCATAATTTTTTAATGTAAATCATATTGGATGTTATGCTTAATTGATGCTACTACTTTGACGCGGCAAAGGAAGTTTCTTTTGATCCTAGTACGTACCGTTCTTAGACTAGCAAAACAGGACACATCTATCTAGCCTAAACCCATGCTTACATGGCTGCTCCTCTATAAAACAGATGGAATGGGCAATTCTCTACACAAATCTCATAAAATAATTAAACCCACACTTACATGGTTGCTCCTCTATGGAATCAAATAGTTCCTTCTTGAACCCAGTGGCTAATGACTCTCCTAAATAAAAACTATCCTAGGCATGAGCAAAACAGAGGAGTGGGACCTTTGATGAATTGGCAGACATCTGAGTGAGGTAAGGTAAGATAAGTAAGAGTAGCAAAGATTTGACTTTTAATCAAAACCTAGAAACTAAAATAACTTAATTTATAAAAAATTTTAATTTACAAAAAGAATCTATCTTTCTCTAAAATAATATACAAAAAAATAAAAAATGATGAAGATATCAATAGATACGAATGAAAATCACCAAATCACCCGCAATGGAATATAAGGAAAATCACCTACAATAGGAGTAGACCTTGGCGTCTCAAATTCTTAATAGCTTGTTGATGATGATGGGATAGAATTACCAATAATGGAAAAGGTTTTTCTTTTTTTTTTTTTTTTTTGGTAATGGGGATAGCAGAGATCGTTTTTCAATTGGTTTCTATAATTAAAGTTATAAAAATATATAAGGGTTATATGGTAATATTTAAAAAAATTTTAAAAATTTTCAATTGAGCGTGTTAATCAAAAAGTAATAAGTTAAAATTTTTAACTTATCTAATTAAGTAGATTTTGATCGAATTTAATTTTTAAATATGAGATTATTTAGATTATCAAATAAACTTTTTTATATTAAGTACTACAACTTAATTTTTTAAGCTACTTAAATAGGTTATCAAACACCCCTTAAATTTCAATGTTGTACCGGATATCTTGTAATGAGCCCTACCATTATTTGAATTTATTGAATTAAATATGATATGAAATTTGTATGAGCTTGTTGTTTTATTTGTTTTGTTCTCTGGATTTAGTGAATGTTGTTGCTTCTACATTATCTTCAAACATCAACTCCATCTATATGCTTGAATGACATAAACTTTAAAGATTAGAAAGAGAATGTTATGATTATTCTCTTTTGTATGGATCTAGACCATGCGCTAAGGATCAAAAAATATGCTTCTTTTATAGATAATAGTTCCACTAATATTAAATAAGACTTTGAGAATAAGGACTATTTAAATCGCACGAGTCTCATAATTATGAAGCTTGGAATTCTAGAAACCTTTAAGAGTGCTTGTGTCTAAAAAGGTTATTACTCCCAAGTTGTTTCTTAAGGAAATTAAAAAGCATGTTGCTAAAAACAATAAGGCTGAAATAAGTACACTTTCGACAAATTTTGTTTCAATGAGGTATAATGGAAAAAGGGAATGTAATGGAGTACATCATAGACATATCTAATGTTGGTTTAAAACTAAAGGAACTAAATTTAGAGTCGTTTGGGGACTTGGTCTAGGCATTTAGTTTTGATTTCTCTTTTGATATAATTTGGTGATCTTAAGGTTAGTTATAACTATCAAAAGGTAAAATGGTCTTTTAATGAGCTCATTTCTTATTGTGTGCAAGAAGAAGGCTAAAACAAGATAAGATTGAAAATGCTCACTTAGCAAAAAACCCTAAGGACAAAAAAAAAAAAAAGATAAGGAAGCTACATGTGGATCATCACAAAAGAAACAACGAAGAAACAAGATTAGCAATTTACATGTTTCTTTTGCAGAAGTGGTGGATGCTAGACGAAGGAATGTATCAAGTATCATGCTTGGCGTGCAAAGAAAAATACACTTCTTACTTTGTTTATTTTAAGGTTAATTTAATTTCTATTCCCAAACACGCTTGATGGATAGATTCCGGTGTTACTTCTCACGTAAGTGTGTCTATGCAAGATTGGGTGAGTTGTCAAAAATCCAAATGATGCTGAAAGAATCATTTACATGGGCGATGGCAAATCGGTTGAAGTTATGGCTATAGAGACTTTCAAGTTATTAATAAAGATTGATTGTTATTTGAATTTGAATGAGACTTAAGATGGATAGATTACGGTGTTAATTCTCACATAAGTGTGTCTATGCAAGGTTGGCTGAGTTGTCAAAAAGCTAAATGATGTCGAAAGATTCATTTACATGGGCGATGGCAAATTAGTCGAAGTTATGGCTATAAAGACTTTTAGGTTATTAATAAAGATTAGTTGTTATTTGAATTTGAATGAGACTTAAGATGGATAGATTCGGTGTTACTTCTCACATAAGTGTGTCTATGCAAGATTGGTTGAGTTGTTAAAAAGCCAAATGATGCTGAAAGATTCATTTACATGAGTGATGGCAAATCAGTTAAACTTATGGCTATAGAGACTTTTAGGTTATTAATAAAGATTGGTGGTTATTTGAATTTGAATGAGAGTTATGTTGTACCATCGTTTAGATGGAATTTAATTTTTATTTCTGTTTTGGATAAATTTGGTTATTGTTATTCATTTGAAAATAACAAGTTTAGTCTTTTTCAAGATTCAAATCTTATTTGTACCAATTCTTTATCTTTTTATGATAGCTTATATTTGCTTAATACGAGTTGCCTTATATGATGAAACCTTACATATAAGTTCTTATGGTATAAAACAAAAATTAACCAATGAGAATGCCGCTTCATTATGGCATAACCATTTAAGCCATATCTCTAAACGAGAGAATCGAGAGACCTATGTCTAATGGAATTCTTGATCCTCTTGGTTTGATAGACTTTGAGGTTTGTGTTGATTGTATAAAGGGAAAATAGACAAACATGAAGAAGATTAAGTGCCACTAAAACTTCAAACATCTTAGAACTAATTCACATATATATTTGTGGACCATTCCCTATGACTTCTTTAAATGGTCAACAATATGTCATTTCTTTCTTAGATGATTCATCACATTATGGTTGCCTATATCTTATTTATAAGACTTATTTAAGGCTTATATATATATTTTTTGTTTGATAAAAAGCTCAAAATATTATGGAACTAGTTAGTTTTATTATTAAAATGTTTAGACCCAAATCCAACGAGGGATATGGAATGGAAATTTAGGAATTGAAGAAGGGCTATCCTAATTCTACGATACAAAGAGATATATCTTTCCATTAAACAAAAAAGTTCTAACATCACAAAAAGAAAAGTTTGATCCTTTTAAATGATAACATATTGTAGATTTTTTTTTTAACGATTAGAGTATGAGATCAGAATTTTCATACTAAAATTATGTTTCTATTTCAGTTTTAAAAGGTGCTATCTACACTCGAATTAGCAATTCAAAAAAAAAATATATTTTATCAAAACATTTTCTAAGATTTGACCCTTACAGAGGCTACTCGACTAGTTAAATTAAGCTAATATGCATAAAAAAACGTTGGCTATTCCCCTTAAGTGTTGTTTGGTTATGAGAAATAGAGTAGTAGAAAAAAGAAGTTTTATTCTCATTTTATAGCTCTTTGATTGAAAGATATGAAGTAAGAATGAGAATAAAAATTACATACGACTTCAATCTCATGTAGAAGGTGTGAATAACAATAAGAAATAAGAGTGAATTTTTTTTTAAAAAAATAATGATGTATTTTTTTATTTATTGTGTATTAACTACTTCTATCACCACCATCATCACCATCTCTATTGGGAGTAGAGATAGAAAAAAATTATTATTATTTTATCATGACTCCTCCGCCACCACCATTATTATTTTTATTATCCCACCACTACCACCACGACCATAACCACTCTTTGTTTACTACCAACTTTTATGTTGATAGTATCAATTTTTTTTTAAAATATATATTATTGTTATTACTATACTCGTTATTACTATCACCTCATCTTCATCCTTCTCCTACCCCACCATAACTAATATCATAGTCACCTTTATTATTTTACCGCCATCATAGTGACGAAATTGTTTTTTTTTTTTTAATGAGTAATGTTATTTATATTAGAAATCAAATATTGAAAAATTTAAATTTCATTTTGATTCTTTATTAATATTTTAAACATAGAATGAGAATATAATTATCATTCCAATTCCTTAATTTTCATTTCAAATCTTTTATTCATGATATCCGACAAAAGTATCTCAAGTTGGCTTATATCTATTAATAGTTTAAAGGGCCACTCGAGTTTATATCTCAACTTCGTTTTTATTTATACATTCCAAATTGGATTGCCTTTTCTATTAAAGTATGGAAAGTATCATTTTCCATCACCATCTCATCTTTCCTTACATCAAGCTATTTTTAAGCTTTGGGCTAGTTGTTGGAGACCCTATGATTATATGTGAATCTAAAATTATAATTCATTGGTCATCAATTTAAAGTTCATTAGCTTTTATATATTTCTTATGATATATAGCAAAGTTAGTAATATCTTTTGTTATTTTTTGGCAAAGATAAATTCTTCCATTGATGTTAAAAAGGCTTTTACCTTAGATTTTGAAACTAATTCAAAGTACACCGCCAACTCATTACAAGAGAATCAAAGGAAAAACCAATTACATCAAAAGAAAGAAATTATGTAATATATATATATATATATATATATATATATATATATATATATTTGCTTTCACCGAAATGAAAAGGAATCAATAAGTAGATAATAAGGTGGTGTTTTATAAAAATAAAAATTAAGTGTTAAATCAGTTAAGTACTAAATTTTAGGTACTGAATAATTAAATATTGAATATGTTGCTAACGAGCTATTTGTATTTACTCGAAAATTAAATGCTGAATATAATAAAATTATTTAATAGGTATTGTTGCTGAACATATTAAGGCTATATACATGATAATTTTAATCTTATAATTGTAACATGATATTTTTTTAATATATATATATATATATATAATCTTTCTTAGAGAATGTCCGAAAACTAGAGAAAGAAAATTCGCAAAAAGAAAATTCACTTGGATCGAGTTCGCCATCCTTTAGACAACCACGTAGGTTTTCAACCTTGGATGTCCCTAACCCAATTTTACAAAACGTTGATTATGGTACCCATGTTCCAAAACCCGGATATTCACACCAAGAGGATTCTCCTCCTTTATCTACCACCGCATCTGCTATCACCGATAATATTGCACATGAATATAATGCTTTGATTGATGATGGTTTTACGAGTAGACAAACAATATCCGCATGATGACTTCTATGCAAAACATAATTTTGAAAAACGAATTTGGTTCTTCAAAAACTTTCCGGCTACCGTAAAAGATATTCAAAATGAATTTTATGAATTTATGAATACTCATAAAGTTCATATATTATTCTTTGATTGGTTTGAAATTTATGCTTCGCAAATGATATTTCCTATCCTTTCGGATCCGTGAAACCGAAGAATCGTTAGGAACAAAACCCCCACATGGGAAGTGAAAGGACGGATGATTCGGTCGACCATCCGCCACCTAGGATAAATAAATAAACAAAAGAATTAAGTCACCATAAAAAAGTTGTGGTTGTTGAATTAGCTATAGGCGAGAGAGAGCAAAGGGAGGTCGATCTCTTGGTTGACCTTGTAGTTGTGTCGGTACGATCTATGATTTTTTTTTTTTTTTTTTGGCACTCGACTAGTCAAAAAAATGAATTTCATATCTACCCAAGGTATATGAATGGTTAGCTTTGCCATATTCACCCATGTCCGAGCCGTCCGAGCCATCCGATCTCTATGAATTTTCGACGGATATTAAGGATCCGTCATCCGTCAACTCTGTTTATCAATCCTTTGTCACAATAATGCTTGCATTTGACTTAAATGACATAAATGGTGAAAGGATGGTGCAGCGACCATTCATGACAAGAGATAAAGCAATTCATGCCTAGATGCAATCAATTAGCACACCTTAGTGAGCGTCAAAGCCTTATTTTTGTTAAATTCATGGAGATCAATTTGCTAAGCTAAGGATTTGGTGAGAGATGGAAGAATGCGAATTGGGTAAGACATTCGATGAGGAATGAAAAAAGAGAAGAACAAGAAAATCCTTTATTTTGGTAATGGAGATAGTAGAGATCGTTTTTCAATTGATTTGTATAGTTAGAGTTATAAGAATATATGAGAGCTATATAATTATATTTAAAAATTTTAAAATCTTTCGAGTTGAGCATGTTAAAATTTAACTTACTTAATTAAATAGATTTTGATCTGAATTTAAAATTTAAATATGAAATTATTTAGAATATCAAACAAACTTTTTATATTAAGTATTATAATTTATTTTTTTAAACTACTTAAATAGGTTATCATACACATCTTTAACTACCCTAACCCCAAAAGTTTCTTAACTATAGGAAACGTAATCGGGTACCTAACCTCGTGCTAACCGAAAGGCTGCATCGCCCTATCGGAAGGAAAAGGGCAAAACATTTTGAACGTAATGGTAGAAAATGAGTACATAGGACAATCAATATGGAAACCGAAGACCATATTTAATGGTAGAGCAATCTTCACTCTTATGGCCAAATACTGCAAGATTCAAAGTTCCTAAGCCGACGATCGCATTGACGCTTAATATCAAGAGTAAACAAAGAACATGAGTAAACATACAACGTGTAAGTTTTGTGGTTCTATAAACTTTTCAACACTTGCGGATTCTTTTTTTTTTTTTCTTAACGATTAGAGTATGAGATCAGATTTTTCATACTAAAATTACTTTTCTAATTTAGTTTTAAAAGGTGATATCTACACTCGAATTAGCAATCATATATATATTACCAAAACATGTTTTAAGATTTGACCCTTACCGAAGCTACCGACTACTTAAATTAAGCTAATATGCGTAGAAAACATTGGCTATTTCCTTTAAGGTATTGTTTAGTTATGAGAAATAGAGTAGTAGAAAAAAAAAGTTTTATTTTTTATTTTAAGCTCTTTGATCGAAAGAAATGAAGAATGAGAATAAAGAGTGAAAATGAAAATGAAAATCACATATAGCTTCATTCTCGTATAGGTGTGAATAACAATAAGTGATGAGAATAATTTTTTTTTTCAAAATAATGTTGTATTATTTTTATTTATTTCTATCACCACCATAATCACCATCTCGTATTGGGGGTGGAGATATAAAAAAAATTATTATTATTATATCATCACTCCTTCTACACCACCACCACATCACCATCCGTATTGGGGGTGGAGATATAAAAAATTATTATTATTATATCATCACTCCTTCTACACCACCACCACTATCATTTTTATTACACCATTACTACTATTACCACCACAACTACTCTTCTTTTACTATTACTTTCTATGGTGATAATATCAATGTTTTTAAAAATATATTATTGCTATTACTATACTATTATTACTACCACCTCATCTTCATCCTTCTCCTACTCTATTACCACTAATATCA
The DNA here is from genome assembly GCA_963924115.1 of Dovyalis caffra. NCBI lineage: Eukaryota > Viridiplantae > Streptophyta > Magnoliopsida > Malpighiales > Salicaceae > Dovyalis > Dovyalis caffra. The sequence continues at coordinate 34,980 of CAWUPB010000562.1, read as the reverse complement.
CAATCACCTCTATTATTTTTACTACCATCATAGTTGATAAAATTATTTTTTATATAATTATACTTATTTGTATTAAAAATCAAATGTTAAAAAATTTAAATTTTATTTTGATTCTTTATTAATATTTTAAACATAGTATAAGATTATAATTGTTATTCCGATTTCTTAATTTTCATTCAGATTCTTACATTTTCATTTTAAATCTTTTATTCATAATATATAACAAAAAAATCTTAAGTTGGCTTATCTCTATTAATAGTTTAGAGGATGACCTTAGTTTATATCTCAATTTCGTTTTTATTTATACATTCCAAATTGGACGGTCTTTTCTATTAACGTGTGCGAAGTATTGACCTTTCATTTTCCATCACCATCTCATTTTTCCTTACATCAAGCTATTTTTATGCTTCGCGCTAGCTGTTGGGGACCCAATGATTATATGTAAATCCAAAATCATAATTCGTTGGTCATCAATTTAAAGTTCATTGGGTTTTATATATTTCTTATGATATATAGCAAAATTAGTAATATCTTTTGTTATTTTTTGACAAAGACAAATTCTTCCATTGATGTTAAAAGAGCTTCTATCATAGATTTTGAAACCAATTCAAAGTACACCACCAACTCATTACAAGAGAATCGAAGGAAAAATCAATTACATCAAAAGAAAGAAATTAGGTAATATATATATATAATTTGCTTTCGCTGAAATGAAAATAAATAAATAAGTAGATAATAACTACGCTAACACCAAAAGTTTCTTAACCATAGAAAACGTAATTAGGTACTCGGCCCGCCGGAAGGAAAAGGGCAAAACATTTTGAACGTAATTGTAGAAAATGAGTAAATGGGACAATCAATATGGAAACTGAAGACCATATGGCTTTCGGCTTTTAATGGTAGAGCAATCTTCACTATTACGGGCAAGCAGACCGATGACTGCATTGACGCTAAATATCAAGAGTCAACCAAGAACATGAGTAAACATACAGCGTGTATGTTTTGTCTTTGTATAAACTTTTCAACACTTGCATTTTTCTTTTTATATCTAATTAATGGATAATATAAAATCCTAAATCCATTTTAATTTATTCACGAAGATTCTTCGTTGATTATGCATGGTACCATATCTTCTCTCCATGAAAACAATACCGTTTAATTCATTCACACTTTTTTTTTTATGAGGAATACATATTATCAATCTTTGTATATTAAGGTGTAAATATAAGAGAAAAAAATGCTGTATCTTAATTAATTTTATAGGTTCTAATTATATGTGCTAATAGCATGAAATTTTAGTTAACTATAAAATTTATAGAAGCTAATAAGAAAAACCGTAGGTTATCCATAGCTAATGTTGTAAATAAAATAAAAAGGGCAAACTTAAAAAATACCGCTTAATTATATTGGTATTCTCAATATTATTATCAACCAAGTTTTTGTATCAATTTTATCATTACTTTTTCAGAAATTCTTATTTAAGAACTTTAATCTATTTTAAAGGTTTTATGTCCATCTTTCATCTAAATTTTACTATTATTATTATTATTATTATTATTATTATTATTATTTGTAAGAATTGATGTTGTTTTGTAGATAACATAATGATTTCTCTTAAGTGATTCTAAAAAAAATTCTAAATTTAGAAATAAAAATAGTTCAATGAGTAAATTGATAAAAAAAAAAGTTTGAATATAAAATTGATAATATCTCGATGGTTTAGTGATGATATATTTGATGTTTGTCTAACAAAAAAAATATATCATAAAGTGCTTATAGGTATTTATTGAAAATTTCTAATGGTTAGTGTAGATCCATTAAGAGAATAGGCTAACCATCTCAACCACAACAATAATAATAATAATAATTAACACAAATTTCAAAGAAAATTATTGAACCTTGAAGTGATCAAGTAAAGGTATGGAAGTCTTCTAGGTTGTTTTTGTAGAGGTTGCTGGATTAGGTGGCACTTCCCTCCGTTAGGTAAACTCGAGCTAAATACGATTATGCTTCTAGGGACCATATTTGTTATAGGAAGGCATTTTAAGGGCTGAGAGGGGTAATCTCATTTTGGCCTTTTCTACTTGTTATGGTGTGGGAGCTAATACAAAAGGGGAAGCTTTAGCATTACTAGAGGGATTGAAACTTTGCAGAGAATTCTCTTTAACGAGTGAGATTGTAGAAGTGGACTCGACATTGGTTTTGGGTTGCCTATCTTCCACTAGCTCGGGTCCATGGCAGTTAACATATATTATGAGGTAATGAAAGGAATTCATTCATCAAGACACGATTCTTCAAGCACACTTATAGAGAAGGTGACATGGCAACGGATAGGCTAGCTATTAGGCTTTTCAGCATTCTTCTTCTAACTTAATATTGTCAACTACGGATATGCCTATTTCTGTAAAGCTGCAATTTTAGAAGACAAATTGGGACTTCACCGTTATCGAACCGGGTAGGATGATTCAATTGATGTTCTTTATCATTACATTGAATGAATATTTTTTATATGTTTTTTAGATTTTTTTTCGAGAAACTTTTCTAAAATTTTGTAGGGGTTTAGGCTTCTTTGATCTCTTAAACTTGTTGAACTAGGTTGGTTTATTTCCTCGTTTCCATATATATATATATATAGTGTCTTTAGTTTGCTTTCGCTGAAATGAAAAGAAATCAATAAGTAGATACTAATTACGCTAACACCAAAAGTTTCTTAACCATAGGAAACATAATTAGGTAACTAGTCTTGCGCTGAAAATCGCATGGCCTCGCCGGAAGGACAAGGGCAAAACATTTTGAACGTAAGCGTAGAAAATGAGTAAATAGGACAATCTATGGAAACTGAAAACCATATGGCTTTCGGCTTTTAATGGTAGAGCAATCTACGGCCAATTACCCGCAAGATTCAAAGTTCCTAGACCGTTGACTGCATTGACGCTAAATATCGCGTGTAAACCAAGATCATGAGTAAACATACAACGTCTAAGTTTTGTTTTTGTATAAACTTCTCAACACTTGATTGATTCTTTTTATATCTAATGGCTAGTATAAAATCCTCAATTCATTTTAATTTATTCGCAAAGATTCTTCGTTGATTATGCATGGTACCATATCTTCTGATCCATGAAAATAATACCTTTTAATTTATTGACACATTTTTTCTTTAATGAGGAATACATATTTTCAATCTGTGTATATTAAGGTGTAAATATAAGAGCAAATAGGTTGTTTACTTTCTCTTGATTTGCTGTATCTTAATTTTATAGGTTCTAATTATATGTGCTTAATGTCATGAAATTTTAGTTACCTATACATTTGATAGAAGTTAATAAGAAAAACCGTAGGTTATCCACAACTAATGTTGTAACTAAAATTAAAAAGGGCAAACTTAAAAAATACCGCTCAATTATATTGGTATTCTCAATATTATTATCAACCAAATTTATTTATTTTTTTATCAATTTTATCATTACTTTTTCAGAAATTCTTATTTAACTTTAATCTATTTTAAAGGTTTTATGTCCATCTTTATCTAAATTGTGCTCTTTTTTTTTTGTAAGAAATGATGTTGTTTTTGTAGATAACATAATGAAATCATGTTAAGTGATGCTAAAAAGAATTCTAGATTTGGAACTCAAAATAGTTCGGTGAGAAAATTGATAGAAAAAAAATTGTTTAAATATAAAATTGATAATATCTCTTGATGTCCTTCCAATAAAAAAAATGTATCCATAAAGTCTTCATCGGTATTCAATGAAAATTTCTAATGGTTAGTGTAGATTCATTAAGAGACTAGGCTAACCATCTCAACTACAAAAATTAAGAAGAAAATAATAATAATTAATATTAGTTTCAAAGAAAATTATTGAACCTTGAACTGATCAAGTAAAAGTATGGAAGCCTTGTTGGCTTTTAAACCGTGAATATATATATATATATATAGTATTATGTCATATTGCAGTACAATTTAGGGTTTTATACTCTCTTATAGTCTTGTATATATATTTATTTATGCATAATGCAAAAGCTATGAAGCCAAATTTATATATACAAAAAAACACCGTCATAGTATCCGAGCAAGAACCTAACCGAGGGCTTGATATTTTATTAATTTTATAAATTAAATTATTTTTCTTCTTCGTTAAAAGAACCTTTATTTTTTCTCTTGCAACATTTTCCTTTCCGTTTTTCTTTTACTCTATTTTTTGTTTATTATTTTAATTTTTTTAATGACTTTGTCTATTGGAAAATAATTAATATGTGGGCCAAGTATATTATTAATTATGTGTTATTTGCTATTATAAAAGGATTAATCAATTTCAAGTGATATAATAAGATTTTAAGTTTTGGCTATGTGTGTAGATACCAATGTTTAGTTTCTATTTTTATGATGGGTCAAAATAAAAATAACACATAAGGCAATTATTATATAAATAGTGTTATAGTCTCCAAGTTATACATAAGGTTTTCTATTCATTTTGACCTCCCATCATTAGATAGAACATAATGGAAAACTCTTTTTCTCCGAAAAAAAAAAAAAAAACATATAGATTTGGAAAATCAACAACCGCAATCAAGTTTATTTTTTATAGATTCATATATTTAGTTCCTTTCTTTTATAATTTAACATAAGATCTTGATTTTGATGAGTCTATTTCATCATCTTTAAAGAATTTATAACAACTAGTATCGAACGAATCATGTTGAATCACCGAGGAAAACTTTCTTATTGATATTAGTAGACCAAGCATTTCAACTCTCCTCCTATCCAAAGCAATATGAAATAATCCGAGTTATGGCCAAATATTCACTAGCATGGTAATTTGACTTTGCTTCTTCTATTCTTGATTCACCTAACATAATATAATTCACGAGCTTTCATCTCTTAAAAAAAAAAAAAATCTTTTTTTCACAAGTATGATCGATCCTCTAAAAAAAAAAACTTTTTGGTTTTATGCATGATCCGATAATTGATATTATTCATAAAATGTGATATTGCATCAAATTGGCATATGATAACATGATAAGGATATTACTTGAATTTGGTCAATAAGAGGTGTTCCTTTATGAAATCTATTATAAGCTTCCTTATCATGAATTATGGATGATTGAGACAAAAGCACTTCTCAACCATTTTCGAGGTAAGATTTTTTATAAATTCTAGCAATAGTCTAAACATTTAAGGACAACACCAAAAGGGCATAAAAGAATAGCGATCTCCCATTCAATCAAGAAAAATAAACATCACTTCAATGACACAAGCAATGGCCCAAGAAACCTTCCTAATGAAAACAAGAATAGAGAGCATAATCGAAATGCAAGGAGACAAGCTCAATGAAAGCATCCGAGCCTAAAACTTTGAACTTATTCAAACTAAACGACACATAAAAAAATATAAAATAAGGGGAAACCAAGGTCTTGACATTGACGACCTATGCTTCTTAAAAAACTCTAAGTTATTCCTTCTAAATAAACATGGTAAATCACATCCTTCTAAATCAATATGATTTGTCATGCCCTTTCAAATCAATGTGGTCTATCACCCTCTTTAAATAAATATGATTTGTCACATCCTTCCAAATTCATAGGTTTGTCACGTCTCTTTAAATCAATAGGATATGTCATGCCTTTCTAAATCAACATGGTCTATCACGACCCTTCAAATTAATGTGGTCTATCATGCCCTTCCAAATCAACGTGGTTTGTTATGTCCCTTCCAAATCAATATGGTCTATCACATGCCTCTAAATCAATCTTATCCGTCATGTCCCTCCAATTCCATATGGTCTATCATGTCCCTTCGAGTTAACATGACTTGTCATGCCTTCTAAAATCAATATGGTATGTCATGCCTTTCTAAATCAATGTGATTTATCACATCCTTTTAAATTAATATGATTTATCATATCTTTTCAAATCAATGTGATCCGTTACATCTTTTTAAATCAGCATGGTTTATCATGTCCTTCCAAATCAACATAGTTTGTCATACCCCTCCAAATCAATGTGGCTTGTCACGTCTTTCAAATCAATATGGTCGATTGCATCTTTGTAAATCACTATAGTCTATCACTTCTTTTCAAATCAATAGTTTGTCACATCTTTCTAAATCAATATGGCCTATTATACCTTTTTCTAAATCAATATGGTTTGTCTTGTCTTGTAAAACCATTAAAATCTTTCATTATGCATTTGTATTTATTTTAACATTTTTAATCAATGATCTATCATTTGAATTTGATAATTACTTCTTTTGTTTGTATGTTATGTGCATTATGTGTGCTTCTTTTTTGTATCATTTTTATGAAGTTTTTTTATGCAAAGTCAAAGAATGGTTTTTCAATGACCTTGTTTTAGCAATTCAAAATTAAAATAAAATTGATTTAAGAGCCATCGATAACATCATTTTGAATAAACAAAAAGCAGAAAAAATGACTTCGAAGCTACTAGTGACTTCGCCACATAAGTGGGAAGCCACTCACTAGTAGCTTCATCCATAATAATTCAAAATTAAATAAAATTGGTTCGAGAGCCATTGGCAACTTCAATTTGAACAAATATAAAAAGAGGTAAAATGACTTTGAAACCATTAATGACTTCATCGCATAAGTGAGAGAAATTAGCGAATCCATCCACATTAATTAAAAATTAAATGAAATTGGTTCGAAAACCACTAGTAACTTCAATTCAAACAAACAAAAAATAGGTAAAATGCCTTTAATGCCACTAGTAACATCGTCACATAAGTGAAAAGTCACTAGTAACTCCATCAATAATGATTCAAAATTAAATAAAATTTGTTTGAGAGCCACTTGTGATTTTATCTCAAACAACCAAAAATTAGAAAACCGACTTTGAAGCCACTAGTGACTTCGTCATAAAAGTATAAAGCCAATGGTGACTCCATCCATCAATTCAAAATTAAATGAAATTGGTTTGAGAGCCACTTAGAGACTTCATTTTGAACAAAAAAATAGGTAAAATGACTTTGAAGACACTTTTAACTTCATCATATAAGTGAAAAGCCATTAGTAACTCCATCCATAACAATTCAAAATTAAGTAAAATAACAATTCAAAATTAAGTAAAATTAGTTTGAGAGCCATTAGCGAACTTTAATTTGAACAAACTGAAACAAATAAAATGACTTTACAGCCATTAGCGACTTCGTCACATAAGTTAGAAGCCACTAGTAACTTCATCCACAATAATTCAAAATTAAATGAAATTGGTTCGAGAGCCATTAGTGAGTTCAACTCGAACAAATAGAAAATAGGTAAAATGATTTTGAAGCCACCAGTGATTTCATCAAATAAGTGGAAAGCCGCTAGCAACTCCATCCACAAAAATTCAAAATTAAATGAAATTAGTTCAAACACCACTAGTGACTTCAATTCAAACAAATAGAAAACAAGTAAAATGACATTAAAGCTACAAGAGATCGCATCACATAAGTAGGAAGCCACTTGTAACTCCATTCATAATAATTCAAAATTAAATAAAATTGATTTAAGAACCAATAACGAATTCAATTTGAACAAACAAAAAATAGGTAAAATGACTTTGAAGCCATTAGCAACTTCATCACATAAATGTGAAGCCTCTAGCAACTCCATGGATAGTAATTCAAAATTAATTAAAATTCATTATAGAGCTACTAGGACTATTTTGAACAAACAAAAAAGGTAGTTAAAATGGCTTTGAAGCCACTAGCGACTTCGTCACATAAATGGGAAGCCACTGATAACTCCATCTATAATAATTCAAAATTAAATGAAATTAGTTCGAGAGCTACTAATGACTTCAATTCAAATAAATAGAAAATAGGTAAAATGACTTTGAAGCGACCAATGACTTCATCATAAAAGTAGGAAGCCACCGATGGCTTCACTTTTGTAATGTAATGAAGTACGATAGCTAAATCAAACCACCAAAAATAGGCACAAGCTTTACATTAAGAATGCAAATATAAATCAAAATAGTTTATTCATAATGACCATTATAATAACATTCACCTCAATCACATTTACCATGAATATTTAAATGAAATACAATAATTTTATTCATATTTTGATGGAGTGCGATCATTTTTTTTCATTCACATTTTAAAGAGTGTAATTGTTTTTAAAGTTTTATCAAAAAAGTTATATAGTTCAAATGTCCAATTTGAGAGTCAATTCTACTATCGCTATCTTATATGATAACTAATTATTTAGTTAGTCGAGGAAGGAGAGCTACTGCATATTATCAAAAAATTATATAGGTCTTACCAAAGTGACTGAAAGTCTCTTCGAAGTTAGTGCAAGTAGTCAAGCTTGTTGCTATCGTTAATGTTATTGTAAATTTTCAAAGCTTATAAATTAAGGACGCTCGACAATAAAGTTAACAATATGTTTCTTTTTTTTTTGGCAAAAACCAATATAAATGTAGTCTAGAATATCATGTTATTCCTACTAAATACAATCAATTCAACAATAATTTTTGTTCCGTTTCTATCCATAATTAGTTTAGGTTCTACTAATGTCTACAATCAATAACAACAATTCCTTAGCATATTTTCTTGGTCAAAACAATAAAGAAATAAGGTTGGTCGTGAGAGATTCTTGGATTTAAGTTGTGACTTAGTTCTAATAGGGTCTTTCAGGCTACTAATGAGGGTGCACTACTAGTGAGGGGCAGGAGTTATAGGCTATGGCTAGGCCTTAGATGGCATCCTATTGTTGGCTTGCAAATTGTTTGAGTACGTGCGAGGAGGGATACTGTCTAAGGCAAGGCATACATGAAGGAGAGATACTATGTGGTATGAGGCATATACAAGGAGGGTTATTAAGTAGGACAAGACATGCACAAAAGAAAGTCGTTGCTTATGCTTAAGTAGTGGAGTGTTTGTATAGGCCTATGGTGTGTGAACTATAGATGCTAGCGCTTACTAGTAGGCATGCAATTGCAAAAGCTAACGCCGGCTCCGTGGGCATGAAACTATATGCACTAGCATTGGCTTATGGACGTGGAGCTACGTTATCGAAGTTCTAAGGGAGCTAGGCTACGAGCTATGATGGGTTATGGGAGGCTATAAGGGAGGTTACGAGGCTTGTAGAGGGATTAAAAAGGGGATGTAGGCGAGTAGAAAGGCTATGGTGTGTAGAGGATTACAAAAAGGGATGTGAGGTGAGTAGGAAAGGCTATGGTGTGTAGAGGGCTATTCTCGAGTGAGGAAGGCTATGAGGGAGGTTATGAGGGAGCTATGTTATAGGCAAGGTTACGAGTGAAGAGGGTTATGTGTGTGAGGCATGGCGGAGGGGCGTTGGCTTTGGGTTAGAATAATGGAGGTCGTGAGGGATGCACTTTTGTTGCAGAAATTCGACTCGTAGTTTGGTGTGGCTTATGTTTTTCTAGCCAAAGGTAGGGGAGGAGGAAGATGAAATGTGGCTACTTCCTCCTCCATTTAGTTGTTGTAGCTGAATATGGGGAAGAAGATGAAGGCTTTTAAGGCTACGAAAGAGGCCACTGTGAGAGAATGAGCTTCGGTTAAGTGGGAGTTTCCAATGAAGATGTGGTTTCGAGTGAGTTTAGGTTGTAGTAGAGAGAGAAAGAGAGGTGGTTGGATGCTAAAGATGGTGAATGAATAGTGTATGGTATAAAAAAATACAAATGAGGGGCTTTCATATGTAGGTTTTAGTTTTTTTGGCAAAAGTTCATTTTGGTTCTATATTCTTAACAATCCTCGGATTTAGGTCTGATTTTTGTTGCTCTAGTTTCGATAGGACTCCTAAATCTTCATTAATTGGGACTTTTTTATTCTCTTCCAATTGTGCCCCCTCTTTATTTTAATTAAAGTGAAAAAAATTTTGAGTTTTTTCAATTAAGCCTTTAATTTTCTTCTTTTTTTCTTCCAAATTTCTTTTTTTAATTAACCATATTACTAGAATTAATTTAAGCTAATTGATTTAAATGATTTGATTTTTTCTTTATCTTTTTTATTTTTTTATACTTGGTCTTTTTTTGTTTATCAACTTTTGTTTATCATTTTATAATAAAAATGAAAAATGAAAAATAAAATAATAGAAAAAAATTAGGTGTTAACAATTGCTCTCTTTTTATAATCATTATGATGTAAAGTCATTGAAAAGCATTTTTCTTCAATTTTGCATAGTAAGCTTATAACAGAAACAATAAGAAAGTTTTGAAAGGACATGACAGACCATGTTGATTTTAAATTGAAAAGACGTGTTTGGCCACGTCAATCTAGAAGGATGCAACTAGTCATGCTGATTTGAAATTTAAAAAGACATGATTAGCCACGTTTGGAAAGACGTGATTAACCATATCAAGTTGAAATTTAGAAGGACGTGACTCGCCACATCAATTTTAAATTTGGAAGGACATGATTGGCAATATCAATTTGAAATTTAGAAGGATGTGATTGACCACGTCGATTTGGAAGGACTTGATTGGTCGTATCATTTTGAAATTTAAAAAGAGTTGATTGGACATGCTAATTTTGAAAATTATGATAGACCATTTTGATTTAGAATTTGGAAGGACATGATTGGCTACCTCGATTCAAAAAGACATAACTAGCCGTGTTGATTTAGAAACACATGACTTGCTACACCAATTTAGAGGGACGTGACTAGCCATATCAATTTGGAATTTGAAAAGACATGACTAGCCATATCAATTTAAAATTTAAAAAGACGTGACTAGTCGTGTCGATTTGGAAAGACACAAGTGACCTTATCGATTTGGAGAGATACAAGTGACCTTGTCGATTTGGAAAAACTCGACTAGATGCATCGATTTAGAAGGATGTGATTGTCCATGTCAATTTAAAATTTGGAAGGACTTGATTGGCCACGTTGATTTAAAATTTGGACGGACGTAAATGGCCATGTCGATTTGGAATTATGCAACTAGCCATATCAATTTGGAAAGACATGCTAGCCACGTTGATTTGAAAAGTTGCCACTAGGTGTGTTAATTTGGAAGGATATGACTGGCCACATTAATTTAGAATTTGGAAGAACGTGACTAGCCACATCAATTTGGAATGATGTGATTGGCAACTTTGATTTGGAAGGTCATGATTGGCCGCACTAATTTGGCAAGACATAATTGGTCGTACCATTGTCATGTCCACGTCAATTTAAAGGGACGTAACTAGCCACACCGATTTGGATGGATGTGATTGGCCAAGTTGATTTTCTTATTTTCTAGAAGGACGTGACTAACAATGTCGATTTAAAAGGATGTGACTAGACGTATCAAGTTTTTAAAAAGACATGATTGAGCATGTCAATTTAGAGGGACGTGACTGAGCACGTCAATTTTGACAAGATGTGATCGACCACATCAAATTGTTTTGATTTTTTGGAAGGACATGACTAACCATGTCGATTTTAAAAGAACATGATTGACCATGTCAATTTAAAAGGAACACGACTAACCATACCGATTTGAAATGACATGATCGACCACACCGACTTGGAAGGACATGGCCGACCATATCGATTTGAAATGATATGATCGACCATTCCGAGTTAGAGTGATGTTGTGTTTTCGAGAAGCATAGCTCATCACCGCCAAGACATAGGTTTTCCTCTTTTTCTCTTCATTTGTGTGTCATTTAACTTGAATTGGTTTAAAGTTCTAGCTAGATGCTTTCATCAAGCTTATCCGATTGCACTTCGATTATGCCCTCTATTTTTGTGTTCATTGGGATGGCTACTTGGACCACTACCTATGTTATTTGAGTGATGTTCATTCCTATGACTGAACGAGAGATTACTATTCCTTTGTTCCCTCTCGATATTGTTCCTAAATGTTCATAATTTTACCAAGCATATATCAAGAATCCGGGCTTAAAAAGGTTAAGATGGCCTTTTATCAATCTATCTTTAAGTTGTCATGAGAAAGCATAAAACATATTTCATAGAGGTAGATCTCTTGTAGACCAAATCTAATTAAGATCCTTCTCATGTTATCATATGCCAATTTGATGCATCATCACATTTCATGAATGACATCAATTACAAGATCATGTATGAGAGTAAAGAAAAGAGTTTGTTTTAAGGACTAATCATACTTATGAAAATAAGGGCTTTTAAGACATGAAAGATCATAAATCACATTATGTTGGACTGAGTCAAGAATAAAAGAGTAAAATCAAATGATCATGCTAACGAATATTTAGTCATAACTTAAATTATCTCTTTGTTGCTCTAGATAGAATAGGAGTTAAAATGTTTGATCTTCTAATGCCGACACAAATTTATGACCAGCCTAAACATAGAATGTTTTTGAAGTATTGGTAGTGATCATCTATTTTTCATCTACCTTTTCATTATTATTGCTCATGTCATTCATCTTCTTTCAATATTTGTGCTTGATTATATGAATTTGTCTTCGAGGGATTTTTTTTTTTTGAATTTTTAGAAAATCATTTTTCTTTGTTGTGACTTTCATGGATCAAGTTCTCTATTTGAAAATTTTTCATTAAAACAAGTTAAATTATTCAAGAGAAATCATTAGGATATTCATAAGAAAGTAATCTCATTCAGAAAAATATTTGACTTATTTGATCAAAAGCCAAAAAGCATCGTGTAATTTCAAGATGCAATTCTCATAATGATCCATTTTAAGGCTAAGATGAGGTAAACGTGTTTGAATCACAAAATTTTTGAAAAGAATTGGTTTTTTTCTAACAGGTGATTGATAAAATTTTGGTCTTTGAGCATGACATACTTAGATGAATTTCAAGAACTAAAAGAATTTTTGAAGAAAGTTTGGCTCAAATTGGCGGTCTTGCTAAGAAAGACTCGATTTATTTCTTTATTGCCCTAAGTTAATTAATAAAAAATCATGATTCAATGTCATAAATGAGAGTTTGTAAAGCCTAAATAAGTCAAGTTTTATTTAAAAGCCTTTTTATCCTTCTCATTTGATACTAGAAATCATTAGGATAAACAAGCCACCTTTGAATAGAAAGGGCTTTTAGAGACATGTAATGAAAGTTGAGGCTTTGGCTTATGAATAAAAGGATATAAAAGACTCAAAAGGTTTTTGAGGGTGTAAAGACCTAGGATCACTTATTTGTTCACCAAGATAACTTTGGGCATGTCGCCTTGACTTTGTTATCTCATCAATTGATCTCATTTCTAATCTTGACTCTCCTTTCATGTTTACTCTTGTCATTCATTTTTTTTGTAGGGATTTTCTAACTCTAGTGTTTCTAAGCCTTTCTAACTTTAAATCATGAGAGAAATCACTTTATATATCATTCTCTTTTGTCTTAGTGCTTTCACCTTTGTTTTTCATTTTCATTTTTGTTTTCCAAAGTTGTTCAAGGGTTTTCTAGACAAGTTTTGTTTGTGAACAATTATCTTCATTTCTTATGTTTTTTTTAGGGCAACATCCTTGATTACTAATAAACTTTAGAATTATCTCTATGTAAGAGGTGATGCTAATCTAGGTCATTATCAAAAGAAATTCCTTAGGCTCAAATTTTTATAGCAAAGGATAAGTTTTTTGTTTATGGAAAAGCACACCAAAAATGATCTTTCTTCATCTTAAATATGATGTCGTTTAAGTTGATAAGCTCTAGTTTCATTTGAAAATTATGATCGACTTATAAAAAAGAAGTGATGGATATGGTGGGAATATGACCCAAATGCATTGCACTCATCATCATTTAAGACATGAAATAATTTTTTTTCATTTTTTTTAGGGATCAATCGTATTGTCCTGGGCAAGACTATCTTGGAAGGATTTGTCAAGAATAGGAGAGGAATGTTTTTGGTTAAAAAAAAAGAGGACCGCCTCTTAGAATTTGCACAACATGTTTTGAAAGTTGATCAATATTGAAAGATTTTGAATGAGTTTTTCATTTTATTCATTTTGACTTGGATAATATAAAATGATAATGATACTTTCAAATTAACATCTCTTAATTTCAAATTGATAATAAAATCATGCCATGATAATAATAAGTTTTTTCAAAGAAACGACCCAATCCATGAAAGTCAAAATAATTTTGCAAATAAAATCCAAAAATTTCATATGAGGTAAGATTTCATTCATAAAATCATGACATATTCATGCTTCGCTCTGATGAGCTTTAGGAATTCTCCTCACATTCATTCTCATGCACATTATAATTAGAGTTATGTTGAACCTCATTTTTTTAGCACAATCACTTAGTATTTTTGTTTTTGAGATATGATCATATTGGATGCCTTGAAGATAAAGTGAAAGCAAGAATAAAACATAATAGAAGACTAAAAGCAAAGGTTGCAATTTAAGAAAAAAAACATTTATACAATCTCTTAAATTAATATCATATGAAAGCATGATAAATAACTATGATAAGGTAATTACTTGGCCTTGAAAATGAAAACGCACTTCTTCATCGGACCGGTCATTCAATTCCTTCCCTCGGATGGTCTCATAGACTAGCCGATCGACATCAAAGATATCCTTAAGTGTGTTGATAAAACATACCATCGGTTTTGGACTATCAAGCACTAAACCCGATTATATGACTTTCTTCTTAGTAGTAGGTTTCTTTTGCCTATAAATATTCACTACGATAGCGTGAGATAATTGGCTCAAACTCAAGTCTTTGCTACACAAATTAGCCATATGTGAAGACTTCTTTGATTTTTTTCTCTCTTTTTACTCTTAAGGTAACCATAACTAGTATGGCATGCACCTCTTAATGAAATTCATAGGTTCACTAATATCATGTCCCCTCTCTTTGTAAAACTTGCGGAAGGAGTAGATATGAATAGGAGCTTGAAACTTGGCTAGTTTTTTTTATTAACATTGATGATAAATAACTTGTCACACAAACAACAGATGAAAATTTTAAAACTGTCTTTTTGTTATCACACCCAATATCTTCTAATGACAACATGTTCACTCCATTGATGGCAACATAGCTTGGAAAGATGATTGGTGTTCACATTTGGAGCACCAGAAGCATCATCAAATGAAATTTAGCCTTGGCCAATCAATGAGTGAACATGCTTCTTAAAGCTTGAGACAATCTTCAATATTATGATGAATTATGCCATCTTGATACTCATACAATCCATTGGGATTATACCATTTAAGAGATAAAGGTTGTCATAGAAGTGGTTGTCAGAGGAGTTACTGGATGGTAAAAGAGATGATAGTATTATTATTATTTTTTATGATCCGTATTTCTTGGGTTATCTTGATTGAATTATCTCTTATGGTTGACCTACGGTGGATGTTTTTCTTGAACATTTTGATAAAAAGTCTACGACAAATGAGAATGATTCAAATGATTTTTTGTATTCAAAGTAGATTATGTAATCTAGTGAACATTAATCACATCTCTTTTACAAAATCTATTCTTCTTTGTCTAAGATTTATAAGGATAAGCTATTTGCTCGAAAATCGGAGGCTTTTTATCATAAGCAACTTTGATCATCTTAATTGAGTAAATCCTAAGATAAGTTATTGGATATTTAACTCCTAGTGTATTTTGAGAATTCTTACACTTTAAACTTTTTAAGAATCGTGATATTTGAAATCAAACATCTATCCACTATTAAACGAGGGTTGTATATGTTCACACTCTCAATGGCTCTAGGATGTTCCTTAATGACACTAAGCGTCTTAGTTTTAGTCTCTAAACTCATTTTTCCTTTCAAGTTTTTATTCGTAGCCAAATCAACCATAAGAGTTATTTAAGTTTGTAAAGTATGTGGCTATAATGGAGTTGAGTCAAAGACTTTGGATGGGCTAGCTTATGCATGCCCCCAAGTGTAGTATGACTGATTAGATTCATAATGTTGATAGCCTCTTAGTGGAGAATAGAGAAAGGTAGCATAGAAATCACCACTGGAGTAGTGGTTATCGGTATGGCAGTGAACTCCCTAGGAATAACGAATGACTAACTCATTTCCTGACTAAGAGGCACTTCAATAAATATGTGAGTTTGTAAATTTTGCTTAAGTAAAGCAGCTAGCCTAGACATTTCTACTTTCAAAGCACTTAACTCCTTCTAATTGATTTATTCAAGTTGAGTCCTTCTTTGTTGTCAACTTTTGCTTTGGCTTAGTTATCAACTCTTGAGGGGAAAACACAGTTTTGATAAGATGACTTATGCTTTTTTAGGTAAAATAACAAAATACAATAACACGAATAATAGTAACATAAAATAAAGACATTTGTGAGTAGATATGTATTAGTCCTCTTTGGAGGGTGACAAAAGAGTTTCATGTTTTTTATTTCTTCACCCATGAGATTGGTTGTAATAGGTTTAAAGATATGATTATTCACATTAGTAATCTTTTGATGCTTTGGCCGATACTTGCTAGAATTGAGTTTGAACTCTTTTGTCACCCATCCCGAAACATTATGACCAAGTTTTCTTAGTCAAGATTTCAAACACATTTGACTTGCCTAGTGCATTTAATCAAGGAAAGATGGTTCTAGTGGTCTAGTTCTAGCCATTACATGAGTGAGTAGGCTTTATCTAAGCCTTAAAAGAATACCTTCCAGCCTAGTAAATCTTTAGTAGAATCACTAGGACTATCCATGATGATATTAGCAATCATGAAAAATCATCGATTACCCATCACTAATCGTAGTTAGCGAGAAGGCTTAAGGTTTTATGAGTATTTATCCAAGGAAAAACTCGTTCAGGCATCACTACTAACTCTTTAGATCTTGAGGCAAATGCAAATGACCTTATAGTTATGCGAGTGAGGGTGTGTGAGGCATAATTTCATATCTAGTCTCAAAATATGAAATAAAGGCTAAAAATTAAATAATTAAGACTACAAGGAGAAACATCACAAACAACACACATATAAACAATTATATTTTTTCATAAGAAAAATAGATAAATAATTAAATGATAGTTACTTATTTTAAAACATACAAGCATAGAGGCATAACAAACAACTACAAATTTATGAATACAAACAATCAAAGCTTGACCCTAGTATGACATCTCTCTAGTAGAGTCATCATTCTTTTGATGTCCACCCACGAGGGGAATATGGAATTACGAGTGAACAAGGAGTCACCACGTGGCTAATCTAGAAGAACTAGGAAATCCTAAATGTACTAGTCTACATAGATATTTGGTACATGATCGGTTATGTATGGAAAAAATATAACATCACCTCCATCCCATCCTACCTAAGGTACGTTACATTGTTTGCATGTGAAGATAAAAATTTGGTTTATTACTATGTTATACTTCTATGCCTATTTAAATGACGTCATTTTATTAAGATGTGAAAACAAGGTAGATTAGGGGTTTTGATGTAAAATAGAGTAGTTTGGGGGTTTAGGTCGATCTAATACCAAAACACCATACTTAAAGGGGAAAGATGGGTGAAGTTGGAATTTTGACTAATCTTTAGTGAACATGACCTATATCGACAAGTAGATGAGTTTCCAAATATGGATAGCCTTTTATTGACATGAGTCATAAGTCATTCATAACTTCATTCACACATATGGGAAGCCACCAATGACTTTGAGTTATGAATTTAAGAGGCTACTAATAACTTCATTATATAAGTGAAAAGTGATTGGCCACCTTATTTGGCTTGACCAAAAAGTGGATAACTAGTTTAGAAGCCACTGGTGGCTTCATCATATAAATGGAAGCCACCGATGGCTTTGTTTCAAATAAATAGACAATCAAATAAAAATAATCTTGAAAACACTAGTTGTTCTGTTTCAAAAAACAAAAAACAAAAAAACAAAAAATAGATATATGGAGTCCGAAGCCATTGGCAACTTCATTTCATCAATTCAAAATTAAAATAAAATTGGTTTAAGAGCAATTAGTGACTTCATTTTGAAAAAGCCAAAAATAAAAAAAATGACTTTGAAGCCACTAGCAACTTTGTCACATAAGTAGGAAGTCACTGATAACTCCATCCACGATAATTCAAAATTAAATAAAATTGTTCGAGAGCCTCTAGTAACTTTAATTCAAACAAATAGAAAATAGGTAAAATGACCTTGAAGCCACTAGCGACTCCATCACCTAAGTCGCAATGGCAAGCCACTAGCGACTCCATCACCTAAGTGAGAAGCATGCGACTCATCCGCAATTCAAAATTAAATAAAATTGGTTCTAGAGCCACTGAAGACTTTAATTTGAACAAATAGAAAATAGGTAAAATGAATTTGAAGCCACGTCGTCACATAAGTAAAAAGCCATACGACTCCATCCGTAACAATTCAAAATTAAATATAATTGGTTCAAGAGCCGCTAATGATTTCATTTCAAATAAATTAAGAAAACATGTAAAATGACTTTGAAGCAACTGGAGACTTCATCACAAAAGTAGGAAGCCACTAGCAACTACTTGTCATAGCAATTCAAAATTAAATAAAATTAGTTCGAGAGTCACTAGAGACTTCATTTCAATAAAAAATGATGGCAGTGTCGTATCATTAATAAATTAGTTATATTTATTTTTCTGTATTGAACCCAATCATAAGACTATAGTTAAGATAAACAAGGATCGAACCCATAGGAAAATGGTCTAATCAATGATTTCTATCGATGGATTGTTCGAGGTGCAATGGAAGTAAAACGATGTTTTTGTTTGTAGAGATTTATAAAGTAATAAAAAATGGTGAGAAATAAGAATAATGAGGAAAACCATGGTTGAAGATTGGTTTCGACTTTTGGCTTAATCACCGATCATTGATTCAAATAATAACCTATTCTTACCATGAATATTCATCGTAGGACAACATGTATATTGTCCCTAATATTTCCTTAATGATTTATTAAATAAATAGACATTATTTAATTAATCGCATAACTATTGAACAACCTAGTAGACACTAGCTAGATTTAATCTAACACCGGCATTAAATGAGAAAAAGATAGGTGAACCTAAACAATCCTTATAGACACTAGAAGAATTTAATCTAGTTTCATATTTTACAATAGATTAAACAAAAATACATTTATAATTATTAATTCCAAGTTACTACCGTATGCAAGTTTAGATAAGCAATTATACGGACTTAAATACTTAGCTAGAAATAGATCATAATAACTAAGTAACTAGCATGCACTTTAATCAATTAATTATATAATCATATTCAAATAACATAGAAAAAATAAAATACTAAAAAAGAATAAGTTTAAAATTAGAACCTATTAAGATCTCATAATGATTTTATCAAAAAGCTTGAACTTTCATTTAACTAATATAGATTCTTAGTGACTCATAGTTAATTATAAGAGACAATTTCATATCTAAGGTAGTCGCCAAAAAGAGAAATCTTGAATAAAACCTTAGCCTCAGCTATTTATAGCTAAAATTATGGTTACAACACACATATGGCCATCTAAAGTTGACACATAACTTGATGGTTTAGCATACATGGCTTATAGCCTTGGCTTGTTGATACTCGCACGATTTGCTTGGATAGAGGCATACAACTATGTGCCACTTGCACTCCATCTTATGTTTTCTTTTGCTTCATCTCATGTTCCTAACTTTTGCTCATGTGGAATTATCTCTTCATCGTATGTCACTTCTTTCTACCCCATATGCCTTCATTGCTTCATTCTTTGGATTACTTCTTGCTTCGACACACATGGGTACGTCACTTTCTAGCTCACACTCGTGTGAAACGCTACTACTCGTGTGGTTTTATTGATGAACAACCACATAGTTTCCTCCATTTCACATAGCCATTAGCTATTCCTTCTTGTAATTCATATGATTGTGTGTCCCCTTAAGCTCCTTTATGGCTTTAGCTTCTCTTATCTTTGGCTTAAATTTACTTGCTTTGATTTGTCATTTTTCCCACAAAACTTGAAATCCTTATCTTGATTTTAATTTCCTAAATATACTAACAATAAGTACTAAAAAGTTTAATGTAAAAGACAGTAAAAGTCATACAAATTATGCACCTATAAAAAAATGATGTTAAATCCATTAGCGACTTCGTCACATAAGTGAGAAGCCACTAGCGATTCCATCCACACCAATTTAAAATTAAATAAAATTGATTCAAAAGTCACTCATGAATTCAATTCAAATAAACAAAAAATAAGTAAAATGGCTTTGAAACCATTAGTAACTTCATCACATAAGTGGAAAGCCATTAGTGACTCCATCCATAATAATTCAAAATTAAATAAAATTGATTCAAGAGTCACTAGTGACTTCATTTCGAACAAACAAAAAAATAGATAAAATGACTTTAAATCCATTAGGAACATTATCATATAAGTGGAAAGCCTCTAGCGACTCCATCCATAATAATTTCAAATTACATAAAAAAAGTTTTGAGAGCCATCGTCGACTTTAATTCGAACAAATAGAAAATAGGTAAAATGACTTTGAAGCCACTAGTGACTTCTACACAAAAGTGTGAAGCCATTTGTATCATCATTTTAGCATTATAATCAAGTATGATAGGTCAATTACACCGGCAAAAACAAACACAAACTTTGCTTTAAGAATGCAGATATAAAATAAAACAGTTTGCATAATGGTCATTATAGCAACATTCACCTTAATCATATTTACCATGAATATTTAAACAAAATGGAACAATTTCATTCATATTTTAAAGGAGTATAGTCATTTTTTTCATTCACATTTTAAAGGAGTGCGAGTCATTTTAAGAGTTTTACATAAAACAGTTTTGTAGTTTAAATATACAATTTGAGGGTTAGTTCTACTCTCTTTATCCCCGATAATAACTAATTACATAGTTAGCTAAGAAAGGAGAGTAGTTGTTTATTATTAAAATATGGTATGGGTCCTACTAAAGTGACTAAAAGTCTCTTCAAAGTTAGTGTATATAGTCAAGCTTGCTATTACTCCCAAAGTTAATATAAATTGTACGAGTAACTCTATAAATTTTCGAAGTTCCTGTAACTTAGGGAGGCTCGACAACAAAGTTGCTTTTGTGTTTTTACTGCCAAAAACTAATATAAATATAGTTTAGAACATCATGTTGTTCCTTTTAAACATAATCAATCTAATAATAATTTTTGGTTCTGTTTCTATCCATAATTAGTTTAGCTTCTACTAATGTCAATGAACAATAGCAATAACTATTTAGCACATTTTCTTAGTAAAAAAAGTAGAGAAACATAGATAGCGGTGAGAGATCCTTAGACTAAAGTTGTAACTAGTGCTAGAAGGGTGTTTTAGGCTACTGTTAGAGGTGCACTACTAGTGAGGAGTAGGAGTTCTAGGTCGCGGTTAGGCTTGGATGGCCTATTGCTTGGGGGCCTATAGGTTAGCCTGCTAGAGGGCTACTTGTTGGGGGTGAGATATGCATGAGAGGGATTACTACATGTGGTGAGGCATATATGAAGGAACGATAATCCATGGTATGAGGAGCGCACGAAGAGGTTGTTATGTAGGGTAAAGCATATGGGAAGGAGAGCTACTACAAGTGCTTGGGTAGTGGGGTGTTAGCGTATGCCTATGGTGCGTGAGCTATAGGTACGCGAGTTACGAACACTAGCACTGGCTTATGGGCATGGAGTTGTGGGTGCTAACGTTGGCTTATAGGTATGGAGCTACAAGCATTAATGTTGGCCTATGGGCATAGAGTTATGGGCGTTAGCGTTGGCTTGTAAGCATAGAGCTAGGTTGGTGAGGCTAGGGGGAGCTGGGCTACGATCTATGATGGCTTGTAAGGGGGTTTCTTAGGAGGTTATTTGGCTTATAAAGGAATCATGAGGGGCTTGTTCTTAGGCGAGGCTACGGGTGATGAAAGATCCTTGGGCAAGGTTATGAGGGAGTTATGTCATGCGCGAGGTTGTAGGTGAGGAGAGTTATGTTTATGAGGGAATAAGAGGGGTGTTAGCTTCGAGTGAGAGTGAGGGAGGCTCCTTTGCTATAGAAAGTCGGTTGGTAGCTTGGTGGGGGTTATGTTTTTCTACCAAAAATTAGGGAGGAGGAAGATGAAGTATGACTACCCGTTCCTTTTTTATTGTTGCAACCAAATATCAAAAAGAAGATGAAGTCTTGTGAGGCTGCAAGAGGGGCCACTGGAGAGGGGAAGCTTCAGTTGAGAGGGAGTTTACAAAAAAGATGATGGTTTCGAGTGAGTTTAGGTTGCGGTAGAGAGACGAGTAACTAGGTGGTAAAAATGGTGAATAAATAGTGTATGGAATAAGAAATGCAAAGAATGGGCTTTTATAGCTAGGTTTTAGGTTTTTTTTATAAAAGTTCATTTTTGGTTATTCCAATTTCGATGGAACCCTTAAATTTTAATTAATTGGGACTTTTCTTTTCAAGTCTTATAATTGTGCCCCCTTTTTATTTTAATTAAAGGACATAAGTTTTGAATTTTTTAATTAGGCATTTAATTATCTTTTTTTATTTTCCAAACTTTATATTTTTTTAATTAACCCCTTTCTTAGAATTAATCTCAAATAATTGTTTCAATTGATTTGATTTTTTATTTTTCTTTTTCTTTTTTATAATTGGCATTTTTTTGTTTTATTTATCATTTTTTGGTATTTCAAAAATTAAAAAAAGAAACTAAAAATAATGGAGGCAAAAATTAGGTGTTAACAAGGGATATCGTGTCTATGTTATTAAAAGATAAAAGATTTATACATTTAGAGATGTGACATTTTTTTGAAAGTATATATCCCTTCAAACTAAGGGATTATAGGATGCTAAATCAAGAAGCATTAAAAGGGGAAAGAAAAATGGAAATTGATTTTGGATGAGGCTCAAGAAGTGTGGCAACCTAATCCTAGATAAGAGTAAGAGGGTACTAGTACAATTAAGGAAGAAAGTTGACTAGAAGGTGAAGTGAGCCTATAAAAATTTGTTGATATGAGTACTGATGACATAATTAATAAAGATAATTTAGCTAATGAAGAAAGGAAACATGATCCAATTGATGAGCCAACTAGTATACAAACAATCGATCAAGTTCAAAATAATAAAATATAGCCTAATTTGATTACTCAAGGTCGGATTTGACATAGTCAACACATCAAGAAATAGCCAAAGCACTTTAGTGCCTTCAAGACTGATTTGCCACCTTCTATCACACAATCACGACTAACCCTTTCTTCGACAAACTTCTTGGTATACCCTCTATCATTCTATGTGTTTTATAAAAAGGTTTTTGCACTTACATAAAGCTTTTTTAATGGCCATCACCTCTCATGATGAGCCTAAAACATTCTTTTAGGCTTTGAAATCACAAACATTGGTGAGAGATGATGAAGAAAGAGATATAAGCCTTAGAGGAGATTATGACATAGACTTTGGAACCACTACCATTAGGAAGGAAGGTAATAGACATGAAATGGGTCTACAAAATCAAGTTCAAACCAAATGGAGAAGTAGAATAGTTTAGGGGCAACTAGTTGTAAAGGAGTTCACACAAGTAAAAAGGGTTGATTTCCATGAGACTTTTACACTAGTTATAAAGCTTGTCATAGTTAGATTTCTTTTGTTAGTTATTGCCAAAAAAGGATGGATAATCCATAAGTTAGATAAGAATAATGCTTTCCTTCATGAGGATTTGGAGAAGGAAGTTTAAATGTGAATACCATAAGGATTTGAATGAGAAAGAGAAACGAGAGTGTGCAAATTAAAGAATCATTATATGGGTTACGATAAGATTCTTAAAATTGGTATCACAAATTTACAAATGCCTTACTTAATGTGGGTTTTGGGCAATGAAAGGCAAATAATTCATTGTTTATATACGAGAGAGGAGAAGTATTTGTTGTAACTTTGATCTATGTTGATGATGTTATACTTACTAATAATGATATAAAAAAGATGCAACAAATAAAGGTGTATCTTAATAAGAAATTCAGCATCAAAGACTTGGATTTATTGAAGTACTTATTGGGAATAGAAGTTGCAATGTCATCATAACGTATAGTTCTTAGTCAACGGAAATACATATTGGACATTTTAGAGGAAAGTGGGATACATGCATTTTGTCCTAGCATTTTTCCAATAGAGCATAATCACAAGTTACGAGTAGATAATAATGGTTGTATCATTGATGTGGCATAATATAGACATTTGTAAGGCATCTATTGTATTTGATAATTATGAGATTGAACATTACATATGTTGTTAATGTGCCCAGTTAATTTGTTGGTTCACCATAACAAGAACATATGGATGCTAAAGAGTGATTTCTATGGTATTTGAAAATGGCATCGGAGCAAGGAATTATGTTACCAATAATAAGATGTCCTATGATATGAAGATATTATACGGTTTATTGCATTACCTTAGGTGGATCATTGCTCTCATGGAGAAAAAAGAAATAACCTATGTTTGTAAAATCTTCGAGTGGAGGTTGAGTACAACGCTAT
This sequence comes from Dovyalis caffra, assembly GCA_963924115.1. Taxonomy (NCBI): domain Eukaryota; kingdom Viridiplantae; phylum Streptophyta; class Magnoliopsida; order Malpighiales; family Salicaceae; genus Dovyalis; species Dovyalis caffra. Next base: position 10,631 of record CAWUPB010000562.1, on the reverse strand, counting down.
GGACACAACCATGAGTGAACTATTACGGTTATGATGGTCTGTTAAAGGACTTATAAGCATCTCAACCAAGACCTACAATGTTGTTATATGATAACCATGCTTTCCTCCATATTGTTATAAACGTGTTATTCCATGAGAGAACAAAGCATGTTGAAATAGATTATTACTTTGCTAGAGAAAAACTCATCAAATAAAATTATGTCAAAAATGATTTGGATAGGAGCTTAGTTAGTAGACATGTGCTCACTAAGGTGTTAGGTAAAGATAGGTTCATGTCCTTAGTTGCCAAGTTGGGTATTACAAATCTACATCATGACAATTTGCGGGAGGTGATGGAATGGTCAAAGATTGCACTCGCTACTCTAGCTATTGATTGAGTCGAGATTGCATGTTACCATGTATAGCTAATTAACAATGTATAACTACCGTTATGAATTAGTTAGTTGATCTTCCATATTTATTGTATTTTTTCCTAAACTAGGAATCTCATTTTTGTATTTAGATGTTTAACGGTAAATGAAAATGATTCACTATGGAATAAAATATTTTATAAAACACAAATAAACCAACATTTACTTATTTGAGGTGTGCAAAAGAAAATGATTATTGTATAAAAATCTATTTTTTTATAAAATCTCAATGAAAATATTTTCTAATTATTATTTATCAAAATAATATTTTTTATTACAATTCTTTTGTGCTTAAAAAATATAAACGAGATAAAAGAGTTAAAGTGGATGAAAGGTTGAAAAGGAGTATGGAAAAAGTTAAGGCAATTAAAAATACTTTGGATCCAAGTCTAGAAAGAAAATTCAAAGTAAGAAAAGTAGTGAAAAATGTAAACTTTGCCACTTATAAATAATATATGACAACTTTATTGTTTCATATTTCTAACTATTGGTAAATTCAAATTAGGAAAAGTCAACTAAGACAATTACCTTCCTAAAATTAGTCCTAGAAGTCGGCTACGCTATCTCCTATAAATTAGCCAATTAGCATATTCTATATAACCGTAGTTTCCTATTATAGTTATATACCTATCCTGTATATATGTAAATTGTAGTATTTAAGAAAATATAGAAGAATTACACTCTAATAGGTATTCTTTCATAATTCTCTATTTTTCTTATATGGTATTAGAGTTGTCCTTGATAAGCATAACACCCTAGCCATCGTAGTCGTCTACAATTATGTCAACTATGTCTCGACATTGCCAAATCCCTTGATCCTCCTACTCAACATACCCACCTTCAATCCTCTAATCCTCCTACTCATTATACCCACCTTTCATCCTTTCGAGTCTTCCTCATTTCAAATCACAACCATTCGCTTGAATGGAGATAACTTCCTTTGCTGATCACAATCTATACGTATGTTCATCGAGGAAGAAGGAAGATTGGCTACTTAATAGGAGAAAGGAAGGAGCCTACCTTAGATGATCCAATTGATGGAGTGTGGGATGCAAAAAACTCTATCGTTATGACGTGGTTGGACAATTCTATGGAGGAAGAAATTAGCTCCAACTACATGTGCTTCCATATAGAACGGAGTTATGGGAGAATGTAACCCGAATGTATTCGAACTTGGAAACCAGTCACAAGTGTATGAACCGACCCCGAAGCCGATAGAGATACACCAAATGTGAGAACCTTGTCACTAAATACTTTAATGCCCTTACGCGCCTCTGGAAAGACTTAGATTTATTCAATGACTATGAATGGAAGTCTATTGAAGACTTTAATCACTATAGGAAGACAATAGAGGACAATAGGATTTTTAAATTCCTAGTGGTCTAAATGTGGAATTTGATGGGGTGAGAGGCAGGATTATTAGAAGGCAACCCTTACCCTCTATCGGAGAAGTGTTTGTTGAGGTCCACAGAGAGAAAGCAGGCATTAGGTAATGTTAGGCAAGAAGTCTATAATTCCTACAATTGAAAATTCAACATTAGCTACTGGTAATGTTAGAGGTCGTGGAAAGAAGGTAGAGGATAAGGTTAAAGTATGGTGTGATTATTATAACAAATCTTGCCATATGCATGAGACTTGCTGGAAATTACATGGAAAGCCTGCCAATTAGAAGGGTTCACATGAAGGGAAGTATACCAAAATTCCCTCTACTCGTGAGGTCAAAGCTTGGACCATTCGGTCATGAATAACTCACCTATATTCGAAGCTATTAAAGCCCAATTCTAAATCATCTAATGCTCTAATGCCTCTGTTGCCCAATCGAGTAGTAATGTATTCTCTTGTCTTTATCCTACTAACTCTATTCCTTAGATAATTGATTCTAGAGCCTCTAATCATATGACCAGCCTTGCTAACTTATTTCATTCCTACAAACTTTATTTTGATCATGAGAAAATTCTTATTCCGGATGGCTCATTTTCACCTATTGTTGGTAAAGGTTCAATGTTTCTATCTCTTTTTATTTGTTTAGAGTTTGTTCTTCATGTGCCTAAACTTGCTTGCAATCTCTTATCCGAGAGCAAACTTGCCCAAGATTCTAATTGTTCTAACACTTTCTTTGATTCCTATTGTGTCTTTCGAGAACGAGTCTTCGAGGAAGATGATTGGCGATGTTAAATAAAAAGATGGAATCTATTATTTTATTGATGATCAATTTGAGAAAAAAAAGCTTTTAGAGTTAGTAGTGTTAGCTCTGTCTCGTTAAGGATCAAACCTCCTCTAGCATTATAGATTAGGCCATCCTAATTTCAGTTATCTTCATAAATTGTTGCCTAATTTGTTTAAATACATGGATTGTTCAAATCTTGTTTGTAAACATTGCATTTTAGCAAAAAGTCATAAAAGTAGTTATCGTTTGAAATCTTATGTGCCTTCAAAACATTTTTCATTAATTCATAGTGATGTTTGGGGTCTTTCTAGCATCAAAACCAATTCGGGAAAAAATGGTTTGCAACTTTTATAGATGATCATACAAGATTATGTTGGGTTTATCTAGTGAATGAAAAATTTGAAGTTTGTCAATTGTTCCAAAAATTTTACAAAATCGTTGAAACTCAATTTCAAACAAAAATTAGCATTTTACATTCGACAATGACACTGAATATATGAATGAAGTTTTGAGAATTTTTTAAGAGAAAAGGTATTGTGCACCAATCAACATGTGTTAATACCCCTCGGTAAAATAGAATTGTTGAGAGGAAGAATAAACACCTACTTGAAGTTGCACGTGTCCTTATGTTTGCTATGAATGTTCTTAAGTATCTTTGGGGTGAAGCTATTTTAATGACTGCATATCTTATTAATAGAATGCCAAGTAGAATCATGAACTATGAAACCCCCTTAACATGTTTAAAAAATGCTTTCCTTACAATAGATTGCATTCAAACCTTCCTCTCAAATTTTTTTATTGCATTGCATACATCCATTCTAAAGGTTCATCCAAACTTGACCCAAGAGCTGAAAAATATGTGTTTACAAGGTATGTTTCGATAAGAAAGGTTATAAATGCTACAACCCTAAAACTAGGAAAACTATGGTCTCAATAGATGTTACTTTCTTAGAAAATCAAAAAAGTTTCCTTCGGAGGGAGAACAATAGTAATAGTAGAGAGGAGGAAGGAAAGTTTTGGGATATACTTGCCCTATTACCCTTTATTGTTACAGAAAGTATTTTCGAGAAGCCTAGCCACATAAAAACTAGAAAACTAAATATGCTGAGTGATGGTAATCCTATGATAGGGGGAGAAACACTACAAAATGCTCCTAAGGAATGAAATAAAGAGCTTTTGGTTTATTCGAAAAGGAAACATCAACACAAGAGCAAAGTTCAAGCACAATCGGATTAGATTATGATCGATCCAATAGTAGAAAACACTCGAGCCAATCAAATTCCTCGAAAAATGAACCTAATAAATCTAGTAATGACTCTTCTACTATTGTTAACTCTGATCCCATTCCTATTCCTAATCCTATTAATGAATTTGATGATCCTTCTATTGACCTTTATTGCCTATAACTCTTAAGAAAGGAAAGAGGTTTTACACTAATCACCCTCTTCCAAACATGTGTCATATGGTAAGTTGTCTCAAACTCATAGCTCCTATGTATCTAAGGTTACTAACTCTGTTTATCCCAAGAGATATCTAAGAGGCACTAAATGATCTAGACTAAAAGGCGATGGAGGAGATTCGAGCTCTTGAGAAGAATGAAACATGGGATCTTATCAATTCTCCTAAAAGGCATAAATTGGTTAGGTGTAAATGGTTGTTCACATTCAAGTTTAGAGTAGATGGCAGTGTTGAAAGAAGAAACGAGGTTGAGTAGCTAAAGGGTTCACACGTACATATAGGGTTGATTATCGGAAGACCTTTGCTTATGTGGCTAATATCAACATAATAAGAGTTCTCTTGTCCATGACAATGAATCTGGATTGGGGCCTACACCAACTAGATGTGAAATATGCATTCCTAAATGGATATTGAGAAGAAAAACTATTCATGAGTCTTACTTCAAGATATGAAGGTTTTTATGGGCCAAATAAAGTATGCAAGCTGAAGAAATCTCTCTACGGCTTGAAACAGTTTCCTAGGCTTGATTTGACAGGTTTAGAGAGCAGTGAAAGGCCGGGATATTATCGAGTCAAGCAGACCATACCATGTTCTATAAGAGATCTCAAAAAGGTAAAATGGCTATCCTTATTGTTTATGTAGATGACATCATTATAACTAGAGATGACATTGAGGAAATAAGGAGGTTAAAGGAGAAACTATCACGGGAGTTTGAACTGAAAGATCTTAGCCCTCTAAAATATTTTTGGGAATGGAGTTTACAAGGACTAAAAATAGGATATTTGTGAACCAAAGGAAATATGTCCTGGACCTTCTAAATGAAACAGGGTTACTAGGATGCAAGGTCTGTAGAGACTCTAGTAGCTAATGTAAAGTTAAAACTCGCCAATCCCGAAGATGTAATTGACAGGGAAAAATTCTAGAGGTTAGTGGGGAAACTAATCTACCTATCTCACACTAGACTTTACATAACATTCGAAGTAAGCATGCTTAGCCGGTTCATGCACTCACCTAGCCAACAACACTTTGAGGCTACCTATAGAATCCTAAAGTACCTAAAGGGAACACCGAAGCAAGGCTTGATGTTTCAAAAAAGAAATAATCTTTAAGTTGAAGTGTATATTGATGCTGACTAGGTTAGAAATGTGAAAGATAAAAGGTCTTTATTAGGTTATTGTACTTTTATTGGAGGAAACCTAGTGACTTGGAGGAGTAAAAAGCAAACTGTGGTTACAAGAAGCGAGTGTAGAAGGCTGAGCTAAGATTTTTAGCAAATGGAGTATACGAAGCTATATGGATAAAACGCATCCTTGATGAATTAGAGATTCCAATCATAAAGTCTATGAAGGTTTATTGTGATAACAAGGCTGCTATCTCTATTGCTCATAACCTTGTACTATATGACATGACCAAACATATAAAGGTAGACAAGCACTTTATTAAAGAGAAGATTGAAGATTGATCGATATGTATTCCCTATGTTCCTACATCTCAATAGGTGGGAGATATTCTCACTAAGGACCTATCTACCACTTAGTTCAATGTATTAGTAAACAAGTCGGCTATGGAAGATATCTTCAAACCGAGCTTGAGGAGGAGTGTTGGTAAATTCAAGTTAGGAAAAGTCAAATAGGACAATTACCTTCCTAAATTTAATCCTAGAAGAAAGCTAAGCTATCTCTTGTAAATTAGCCAATTAGCATATTTTGTATAGTTGTAGTTTCCTATTATAGTTATACATCTATCCTATATATATGTATATCGTAGTACTCAAGAAAATATAGAAGAATTACACTCCAATAGGTATTCTTCCATAAGTCTTTATTTTTCCTATACTAAGATAGTTCTACAATGTGTTTTAACAATCTTATACTATACACAAAGTCCTATGTAATTTAATTTTGATAAAAGATGAAAATATAAATGATATTAATTAGTTGTAACTTCAAATTGTTTGAATCACAAATGACTATAATTAATGAACAAATCAAAATTACTTTTGTCCATATAATAAATCATTTATGTATAGTGGGCATTTGTATTATGAAATTTAAGAACTCCTTAACATTTTTAAATTATCTTAAAAATGTTAAAAGAGGTTAAAGCGTAGAGTAAATGAAAATCAATAAAAACTAAATAATTAATGATTTTTCATTCATGTTTGCATATATGAGGAAATATTTCATATTAATGAATTGGAAAAAAATGTTTTGAAACACAGATTGCATAGTTTATATTGTATGAGTAAAAAGAATTTTGATTGTTATCTAACACACCACACTCTAATAAATGACAAGGTCTCGATAAAAAGAGATTTGGTGTTCGATCATTTATATATAACATTTGTAATTAACACTATTTTGAACTTCTTATATATAAGAAAATATATTAAGTTAGATGAAGGGTTGAAAAATGAATTTGGTAAAAATTTGGGCCAAGATAACCTCCTACGAAATTGCGGTCATCCTAGATGGAAGACCGAGCCAAAGTAGGCTCAACCAAAAATGAAGGAACAAAGGAGAATATAGTCCTCATTGTAGGCTAGTCCGTAATGTCATGGCACTAGCTCATTGTTCACTCATTCGAAAATTCAAGTGGCATGATCCACCCTTAAGATGATGCCTTGTCATCTTTATAACCATCTTTGACCATGAGGTCTGCCACATCTTGATATATAGCAAAAGTGCAATAAATATTCTATTTGACAAGGTTTTTTATTTAACGACAATGAAACCATCCCAACTCCAGCAAACAAAAGCACTACGGATGGGCATAGAAAAGGGGTAATTTCATGTGGAAGGAACCATATAAGTTCTTGTTATGCCAGTGTACACCTTAAAGACATCAACATATTGCCAATCTTTACGGTTGTGAAGATGTATCTAGAGTATAATGCTATTTTTAGGAGACCTCTTATATACAAGATATTTGTTGTGAATTATACTTGAATTTTACCACTCTAAAAAGAATTTCCATAATCAAGGACAACCAATTTGAAAGAGAAAGTGCCACATCAAAGCGCTAAAAAAAGCCTCATGAGGACAAGAAGCGATTACATCAAAAGATAGCGAGGTTTTGAGATGCGAGACAAGGATTTTGCTATGGCCGTAATGTTAAGGGCCTTATAAGATGTACATAATCACTAGAACTCTCTTAAAATTTTGCAATCAAGTATATATATGATATTAACTAAAGTCTTCGGTAATGTAAACTCTACTAAAACGATTGTAGTTATATCCTCCAAAGGATAGTAGGCCAAATTACTAATGAAAGAAAGACCATGACCATATCCTTAAAAGGATAGATGACTAAATTTCATGAGAAAAGTCCACGACCATATCTTTCTAAGAATGATGGACCAAAACCCCTTAAAGATTCACGGCCACTCTCTTAAAGGGACATCGAGCCAAATTACCAATAGAAGAATTCACGACTATATTTTTGGAAGGATGGATGACCAAATCCTATAGAAAGAGTCCATGCCCATACCATTCAAAAGTTGGATGACCAAACCCCATAAACAATTTTATAACTACACTCTCTAAAAGCATACAAACATGCACTTTTTCTTCAAAAGGTTAGACATGATATCCTTCCTAAAATAATTTGCTTACTTGCTTGCCATCTACTTAAGAAAAATATTTTCCCATTAAACACTAGTTTCTCGATGGGATTTAAGGATGCTACACGAAGTAGAAAAACATAATGCAAGCACACGAGCATATAAAATCTCGATAACGGGTTAGAGTTAAAAGAAAAGCCACCAAGTTCTTTAGATAACCTTTATTCCAAAACAATAAAAAAGAAGTGAGAATGGGGCTTGTCCAATAGAATCCTATCAAAGCATTAGTCTTAAAATTATTTTGGAGTTAACAAAAAAAAAGGAGGCAAATGAAGAAGGGAGGGGGAGGGGGAAAAGTTAGTCATAAATTAGTATCGAATCGGCTTGGACATATAAAATATTTAGGAAAAAGGAACATTGAATCCCATCCAACAAAAAGCAACATAGAGATTAAGGAACAAAATGCTAGAATTTCATTGAATGAACCAACATTATAGAAAAGAGGCTTTATAGGTCTAATTACAAGGCAAACACAATAAAATAAAATAAAATATAAATCTATCTAGAAAGTTATGATTTCCTCCGAGTCTTTTCCAAACTTTTACACTAAAATTTACCCACTAGGATAAGAAAGGTAACCAAATACCCTCTTATAAGAGATGAAGAAAGAGCTAGTTGAACAAGCTTTAGTGTTGTTTTATAAGAGAAGAAGAAAATGCCAACTCAATGAGCTCTTAGGCTATTGGAGGCTCATTCATAAGAAAAGAGAATGAAGCTTGACCCTTACTAGGAGAAGCACCAAAATTCTATCCTAAGGTCGCTAGATAGGCTACCTTTCTCAGGTAGCATCCTTCTCCATTGTCATTACCACCTACCTTTAAACCACTTCTAATTTTTGAGCCTTAATCGCTCTTCTCTTGGTAAGAGCATTCACTAAAGACCCTCTCATATCCTTTAGCCTCTTCACCATCTCTGCGAAGAGGAACCATATCTTCTCATCCTTCTTTTGAATGCCTCTAGAAGAGATTTAAAGCCTCGAATGTTTCCTACTCCTCGGCTTTCCACTTATGGAGAACTTTGCCATACATTTAAAACAAAACCTATAAAAGTAGCAAGAAGAAGTTAAAAAAAAAAACAACAACAATGTTTAAGGATCACGCCATAATAAGCTCCATAAGAAACATTCTCCATACGAGGCATAATAAGTTCCATAAGAAACTAGTTCGGCTTGTTCTCTTTTTGGCCAACTACAAAATAAAAAGAAGAGATTGTCAACAACTAAGAAATAATAATAATAATAATAAATAAATAAATAAATAATCATGCAAGGTCAAAAATTAAAGTGAAGTCTAACTATTTACCCACCAAGCTACGAATTAACAATCACCCCCGAGCCAATAGGTTAACACTATATTTCCTCTCTTTGCTCGTCACCAAATCCCAAAGCGACCTAAAAAAAGCACTTTTAGCGTATGTTTAAAGAAAGAAGGTATCAAGACTATCTCGAGGCGACCTCTATGGGGGTAGACACCTTTAAATACCCTAACTAATTCCTTTAGGTGTGTTTTCTTTATAGCTAATAATGAACCATTACTCCTTCAAATTGCCAACCAATTCGGACACCGATATGAAGACCCTCATCAATGGACTTGTGCCTTTAGCCAAAAAAGTGTACAAATGAACTCTTTTTACCTCTTCACTAGCTCCATTAATTAGGCGAGTGAGAAAACCTAAAGAGCGTGAGGGTTAGAATAGTGCCAAGACTTTGAAAAAAATTATCAAAGAAGGAAAGAATGGTCCACCCATTTGGGTGAATTTGATACATGCTCAAACCACAATATTTAAGGACTTCACCATAAAACCCGATAGAAAGAAAGTGTGCCCATACTCCAATATGCACGTGGAAATAACTATATCTAAGTTCTCTCAATTATACCAAAGGGTTTCTTGGTCCTCCTATCATTCTAATAAGATAAAATTAGAAAAAAAAATCATCCCTCAACAAATGATTGTAAGTAGGAAGCCTTTTACGAAAAACATTATTAGGTCTTCCCACATTGAACAAGGACATGAATTAGGACCCACTTTGAATAGAAAAATTTTAGCCATACTAGAGCTTGTAACTCCTCTCAAACTTTCGCTGGACACGACCTCGGAAGAACTCCTAACTCTCTCCGAATCACTTATACTATTTAAGAAAGAGAAAAATAAAGATGGAAAAAGGGTTTACTTACTAAAGCGCATATTTGAAAAGGGAAAAGCCTTTTTGACCAAACACTCAATTCATATATGGTGTCTCCAAACTAGATGAGAAAAAATTTGATGAAAAAGGATATCGAGAGAGAATTTCTATAAAGAACTCGATACGTGTTAAGAAAATTTGGTAAAGATCTCTTAAAAATAAAACTTAGAACTCATAGAAGTGAAGGTAAAAAGTCTTATAGAAAGGTGTATATATATGTATATAGCCAATAAGCATGTTTTCCCATAATCAAGACATGCTAGATCCAAGTGGTGGCCTTATATTGACGTGGAATAACTCAATACGATAGTGGTTTGGGTGTGCAAATCATGAATGATGACAATCATTACCTTTTAAGAAATACCGATTGATGTAACTCCTCACGATAGTAGTCTTGCCTCGCATAGAAATGATTACTCTTATTTAAAACAACATTGATCTCGAAGTGCCGAGCACTAAGATGCATATCACCAATTAACTTAATCAAAGCAAGACTAACAAAAAGAGTGACGATAGTTCCCTCCAATAGCAAGAAGCCTTTCTCCAAGGGTTCGAGCTAACATTTTTAATCTATGCTAAGCACATTAACCAAGACTCGAAGAGACTATTGATCGGCTCGGGTGACATATGTCACCTCTTTATCTTTTTATAGAAGACCTAAAGAGCAAACGCCTTGCTTAGCCTATCTTACACAAGGTCGTAAAGGACTAGCCATCCCTTTAAGTATAGTGATGAAGCCCCCACAATATAGAGTACCCATTATGAACAAGAAAGAGTCCATATCACTACCCT
>CAWUPB010000561.1:0-21618 GCA_963924115.1 Dovyalis caffra | reverse complement strand
CCTCCTATCTCGCTCGCTCTCCCACTCACTCCCCTCTCTCCCTCCTTCCTTACCTGTATCTTCCACCCTCCTTCTCTCTCTATCTCCCTATTCCTCTCTATATCTCACTCTTGTTCCCTCCCTCTCTCTTTATCTCTCTCACTCTTGCTCCCCTCCCTCCCTCTCTTTCTCTCTCCATACTACTCTCCCTTCTCTCCCTTTCTCTCTTCCTCCTTCCCTCCCTCTCTCTCCCTCTATCTCCTTCTCTCTCTACTCCTCTACCTCTCTCTTTCTCTCTTCCCTCCCTCTCTCTCCCTTCTTTCTCCCTCTCTCTTATTCTATTCATGTCCTTCTCACTCTCTCTTTGCCTTTTTCTTTCTCTACCTCTCTCCCATTCCCACTCTCTCCCTCTCTCCCTCTCTCCGTCCCTCCTTCCCTTTCTCTCCCTTCCTTTCCCTCTTCATAATTCTCTCTCACTATTCCTCTCTTTCCCTTCCTCTCTCTGTCTCAATTCTCTTTCTCACTCCCTCTCACTCTCTCCTCTCCTTCTCCCTCTGCCTCCCTCTCCCTTTTCTTTCTCCATCCCTTCCCTCTATTTATATCTCTCTTTCCCTCTCTCTACATCCCTTTCCTCTCTCTCTCCCTCTCCCTTCTCTCTCCTCTCTCTCCATCCTTTTACCTCTATCTCTATTCTTTTCCCCTTTTTCTTTTCATCCCTCTCTATCTCTCCCCCACCTCTCTTCCTCTCTTGCTCTCTCCCTACTCTCTCTCCCCACAGTCCCTCTCTCTCCCCCTCACTCTCTCTCCTAATCTCTCTTTGTCCCTCCCTTACTATCTTCTTCTTTACTCTCCCTCTCTCGTTCTCTTCCTCTCCCTCATCTCTCTCACTTGCTCTCTCTTTCCCTTTCTCCCTCTATCCCATTCTACATCTCTCCTTCTCTATCTCTCCCTCTCTCGTTCTCTTCCTCTCCCTCGTCTCTCTCACTTGCTCTCTCTCTCCCTTTCTCCCTCTATCCCATTCTACATCTCTCCTTCTCTATCTCCCTCTCTCCTCACCTCTCTCCCTACCACTCTGACTACCACTTAACCATCTACCTCTCCTCTCTCCTCTCCCTTGTCTCCCTCCCCACTCTCGGCCTCCCTTTTTTCTCTCTCTCTCCTACCCTCTCTCCCTCTCCCACTCCCTTTCTCTCTTTTTCTCTATCTCTCTCTCCATCCGCATCTCTTTCTCACTCTATCCCTTTCTCTCCCACTCTATCTCTCCCTCTCTCCCTCTCTTCCCTCTCTCTCTCCCTTCCCTCTCTCTTTCCCTCTACATTCCTCTCTCCCTCCCTTATCTACCTTTCTCTCCTTCTCCTTGCCTCTCCCTCGCCCTCTACATTCCTCTCTCCCTCCTTTATCTACCTTTCTCTCCCTCTCCTTGCCTCTCTCTCTCCCTCTATCTCCTTCTCCCCCTTCCTATCTCCCTCTACCCATTCTATTGTCTCCCTCTCCCTCTCTCCCTCCCACTACCCTACTCTCTCTATCTCTAACTCTCCCCTCATTCCTCTCTCCCTCTCTTTCTCTCCATTTATCTCTCTCTTGTTCTCTCACCTTTTCTTTCCCTCCTCCTTTCTCTTCCCTTACTCTCTCCACACCTCTCATCCCTCCTCCCTTTATCCCTCCGCCTCTCTCACTCTCCCTCTCTCCCTCTTTCTCATTCCCTCTCTCCCTACCTCTCTTTTTTCCTCTCCACCTTTCTACCTCACCCTCCCTCCCATGCTCTCTCTTTCCCTCTCTTCTCTATCTCTCTCTTTCCCTCTCTCTCCCACCATCCCTTCCTCTCTCCCTCTCTCACTCTCTCTTCGACTCTCTTCCTTCACTCCCTATCTCCCTCCCTCTCCCTCTCCCTCCTGTCTCTCTTTCTCTTCTCCTCTCTCCCTCTCCCTCTCTCCATCTCTCTTTCTCTCCTTCTCTCTCCCTCTCCATACCTCTCTTTTTCTCTCTCCCTCTCCCTACCTCTCTCCTTCATTCTCCCTCTCCCTACCTCTCTCCTTCCTTCTCCCTCTCTCTCCCTCTATTCATCTAACTCTTTCTCTTGCTCCTGCTCTCCTTCTCTCTTATCCATCCCTCTCTCTCCCTCTCTATCTTTCTCTCCCTCTCTCTCTCCCTCTTCCTCTCTCTTTCTCCCTCCCACTCCGGTCCCTCCCTCTCCCTCTCTCTTTCTCCCTCCCACTCACGACCCTCTCTTTCCCTCTCTCTCCCCTCCTTTCTTTCCTCCCTCTCTCTATCTCTCCCACTCTTTGTCTCTCTTACACCCCTCCCTCACTCTATCTCTATCTCTCTCTCTCTCTCCCTCTCCTTCTTTCTCTCACTCCCCTCCTCTTTACTCCGTCCTCCCTCCCTCCCTCTCTCCTTCCCTCCTTTTCACTCTCTCACTCTCCCTCTCTCTCCCCTCCCTCTCTCCCTCTCCCTTTTTCCTTCCTTCTTTCCCTCTCCCTTCCTCTATCCCTCTTTCCCTCTCTCTCTCCCATCTTTCCCTCTCTTTCATCTCTCTCTCTCTCTTTTTTTCTCAACCTATGTCTCCTTCTCTCCCTCTCCCTCTAGCTCTCGCCCTTTCCTTCTCCCTTTCTCATCTACCTCTCCCTTTACCTCTCTCTCCCTCTCCCTCTTTATCTTTGTCTCTCTCCCTTTCACCGGCCCTCCCTCTCTCTCACTCCCTCTACCTTACCATTCGTCCCTCCTCTCCTATATCTATCCCCTTCTCTCTCTCCCCTCTCTTCCCCTCTTCTTATCCCTCTATTTCCCTCTCTTTCCTTTTCTCTCCCTCTTTCGCTCCACCTCTTCATGACTTTCTTTCCCTCTCTCTCCTTTTCCCTCACTTTGCCTCCCTACCTCGCTCCATCCCCCTTTTCCTCTCTCTTCCCTCTCTCACTCTCCCCTTTCTCTCCCTCTCTCTCGTTTCTACCTCTCTTTCTCTATCGCTCTATCTCTCTCTCTCCCTCTCCTTCTCTCCCATTTTTCCCTCACTCTATCCCTCTCTATCTCCCTTCCTCACTATCTCTCTTGACCTCTTTCACTCTCTCCCACCTCTCCTCTTCTCTCCCCCTCTATCCCTCTCTCCGTCCCTCTATCACTCTCTCTCCTTCCCTTTCCCTTCCCTCTCCCTCTCCTTCCTTCTATCCCTCTCTCCCTCCCTCCCTCCCTCTCTGCTCTCTCTATCCCTATCTCCTTCTCACTCCCTCCCTCTCTCCCTCATTCTCTCTCACCCTATCTCCCTTTCTCTCCCTTCCTTCTCCTTCTCTCTATCTCCCCCTCACTCTCTCTTCCTTTATCTTTCTCTCTCCCTCAATCCCTTACTTTCCTTCAATTCCTCCCTTTTTCTCGCACCCTCCCTTTCTCTCCCTCTATCTCTCTCCTTCCTTCTCTCTCTTCCCTCTCTCTCCTTCTATCACTTCCTCTCTCACTCTTCATCCTTCTCTCCCACCCTAGCTTTCTCCCCCTCCCTAGCTTTCTCCCCTCTCTTTCCCTCCTTCTCTCCGCCCATCCTTTCCTTTCCTCCCTCACACTCCCTCTCTCCTTCCCCCTTCCTCTCTTCCCTTCACTTTTCCACCCCCTCCCTCTATCCCTCTTTATCTCCATCCTCCTCTCTTCCTCTCCCTCCCTCTCTCTCCATCCCTCTCCTCTCTTCCTCACACTTTCAACCCCCTCCCTCCATCATCATTATCTCTATCCTCCTCTCTTCCTCTCCCTCTCCCTCTCCTCTGTCTCTCTCACTTGATCCCTTCATCTCACTCTCCCTATCTCCCTATCTCTCCTTCTCTTCCTCTTCCTATCTCTCCATCTCTCTCTCTCTCGCTTTCTCTCTCTCCCATCCCCTTTACCCCTCTTTTCTCCCTCTCCATCCCACTATCTATATGTCTCTCTCTCCCTCTTCCTCTCCCTTTTCCTTCTTGAGTCCTTCTCTATCTCCCCCTCACTCTCCCCTCTACCTCTCTTATATCTCTCTTTCCCTAACTCTCCCTCTCTTTCCCTCTCTATCTCCCCCTCTACCCCTCTCTCTTCCTCTCTCCCCTTATTCTATCTCTCTCTAACTCCCTCTTTATCTTTTTCTCACCCTCTGTCCCTCTAATTCTATCTCTCTCTAACTCCCTCTTTATCTTTTTCTCTCCCTCCTTATCCCTCTATCATTCTCTTTTTTCCTCTCATGATATATTTTTCCCCTCCCTCTACCTTTCTCTATCTCCCTCTCCCTCTCCTTCTCTCTCCATCTCCCTCTTTGCCTCTTCCTATCTCCCTCTCTCTCCCTCTCCCTTTTTGCCTATCTACCTCTCCCTATCTCTTTTTGTCTCCCTCCATCTCTTTTTTCCACTTTTCCTCTCTCTCTCCCTTTCTCCCCCTCTCCCCCTCTCTCTTCCTATCCCCTTCTCTCCCCTTATCCTTTTATCATTATCTCGCTCCTTCTCTCCATCCGTCTCTCTCTCTCCCCCTCCCTTCCGCCCTCTCCCTCTCTCGCTTTCTCCATTTCTCCCTCTCTCTCTCTCCCTCACACTTTCCCCCTCTCTTTCTCTCTTTCTTTCCCTACGCCTTCCCTTCCTCCCTACCTCCCTCTCTCTTCGCCCTTTATCCCTCCTTTTCTACCTTACCTTTTATTCCTTCATCTTTTCATCACCATCATCCTTCTTTCCCCTATCACTCTCCCTCCCTCCATTTCTCTCTCCCACTGTAACTCTCTCTCCCCCTCACTCCTCTCTCTCCCCTTATCTCTCTCACTTTTTCCATTTCCTTCTCTTAATCTCTTTATCTCCCCCTCTCTCCGTCTCTCACTCCCTCTCTACCTCTCTTCTTTCTCTCCAACCCACTTTGTCCCTCTCCCTCTCTCTAACTCTCTCTCTCACTCTCCCTCTCCCTCTCCCTCTGCCCTCCCTCTTCCTTTCTCTCCCTCCTCTTTCTCTCTCGCTCTCTCTCTCCCTCTCTTTAAATCTCTTCATCCTTCTCTCTCTCTTACACCCTCTCTCCCTTTCCCTACTTTCCCTCCCTCCCTCTATCCCTCCTTCTCTCTTATTCTCTCCCTCTTTTTCTCCCTCTCTCCCTCTTTCCCTCTCTCTACCCCTCTTCCGCTCTCCTATGCTTCCTCTCTCTAACTCCCTCTCCCTCTTTCCCCCTTTCTCTCTCCCTCTCTCTCCCCCTATATGTGCCCTTCCCTTTCTTCGCCATCCCTCCTCTCTCTCCCCCTCTCTCTCTCCTCTCTTACTCTCTCTCTCCCCGTGTCTCACCCTTTCTCTCTTACCTTCTCCCTCTCTTCCACTCTCCCTCTTTTTAACTCCCTCTCTTTCTCTCTTACTCTCTCTCTCCCTTCATTTCTTCCTCCCTCTCTTTCTATCACTTCCTCACCCTCTCTCCCTCGCTTTTCCCGTCCCTCCTTCTCCCTCCGCCTCTATATCCCTCACTCTCTCTCTCTTTCTCCCTTACCTTCTCCTTGTCTCCCTCTTCCCCCTCTCCCTTCTAGTCCATGTCCCTCTCACTTCCTCTCTTCCCCTTCTCTCTCTCTCTCTCCATTTTTCCCCTCTCTCTCTATCTCTATTTATCACTCTCTCCCTATCTCCTATTCTCCCTCTCTCTCTTACTTGACCTCTCTTTATTTCTCTCTCTCCCTCTCCTCTTTCCTAATCTCTCTCTCCTCTGTCTCTCTATCCCCTTACCTCTCTTTTTTACTATCTCCGCCCTATTGTCTCTCTCTCTCTCTATCTCTCATGCTCTCCCTCTCTCTCACTTCCTCTCCCTCTCTCCCACTTTGTCTCTATCTCTCTCCTTCTTTCTCCCTTTCTTTCCCCCTCCCTCTCCCTCTTCCTCTTTCCCCCTCTCCCTCTTGTTAGATATGTATGCCCAAAAGCCATATATATTATGTGATATGTAAATAATAATCCCTATATGGCAATAAAAGATATATTCATTATATGAAAGTTGTTTTTATTTTAAATATAGTCCTTAAGTATATTGTTAGAATATCTATTCTAAAAGATGTTTAGAATATGAATGACGGATATTTTTGGAAGAAAATACATTAAAGAGTTCATAGTCATAGGATACACTGATTGGGCATCAATTATCCGGAAGACTATCACCTCTATTTGTTTATGATAATGAGTCTCATGCTATAAGATATGTGATATCGGAACAAATATGTGAACACTCATCATGGGTAGGTTAAACGGTGACATTAGATTATGATAACATGAAGTTCCAACTACTCATCAATAATTCATCATCTAGATTATAATAGTGCATATAATCCATTGACCTAAGGTGACACTCGTTATATCACACATAGGTGATTAGGGTTTATTACTGCTTACATATATATACTAGTCACATATGGGTATATGGCGTGTGATGGCCTTAGTTAGTTAAGTGTGGGAGGTAAGTGTTTAACCAAGAGGAATTCGTTACCTTAAATAGACAAGGATAAGATCCTATGCTATCCGGTTATTCTTGATAAATAAAGTACTCGGCCGAGACAACAAGATTCACTAGAAAAGAGTTTCTAGTAGGATTCTTATAATATCAAGAAATAAAACCGAGATGAGGACATAGCATTTAAGCAATTAGAGTTTGACATTAACATGACCCTAGCTAGAATCGGGATCTTGTAATGAAGGGACTCGAGTGCATGGTAATTATGATCATTGGTTTCATGGAATGTAATTAATCGGTTTAATTCATTGATTTCTAATTAGGTAGTCATGATATGCAATGCTAGGCGTCACTCATGACTTATGGGACTAAGGACATATTGAAAGATCATTGAATTAAGAAAAGAGTTTTCTCATAATATCAAAGAGTTGATATCATATTCCCATTGCTAATTGGACATGAACCTAGAAAGTCCCACACAATAGAGATTTTATCGAATGAGCAATTATTATTTTAATTATTAATTAAAGTGTTTAATTAGTTAATTAAAAACAATAAGATTAAACTTGTAATTAAATTTACAAGGTCTCTAGCATATCCTGAAGTTTAATCCAACTAAGGGTAAATTAAAATATGACTTAATTTATATGAGATATAAATGACAAGTCATTGAGCATAAGTCAATTAATGAATTAATCAAAATAATCTTAGTAGAACATTAGCATAATCTTAGTGGAAGATTATGTGTTTTGATTAATGCATGCATGCAAACTCCTTCACTCAAGATATGTTAGTGGAAAGTGTAGAGAATTTATGCATGCATTATTTACATGTGTAATAAAAAAGTGTCTTGATTGTTTCATGTATGAATGACATATGTCATGAAGGATGCATGCATGATATGTTAGTAGAACATTAGCATAATCTTAGTGGAAAGACATTTGTTATCTCTCATGCATGCAAGTCTCTCCACCTAACATAAGTTAGTGGAGAGTGTAGAGAATGACAAGAAGAAGAAAAGATGAGAGAATGGAGATAGTCTTGTATGGTCACTTATCTTAGACACTCAAAAGTGTTAGACACTTGACTTAAGCAAAAATAAAGATTAACTCTTAGACTACTTCAAGATAGATTACTTGGTGAGCTAAAGATTAATTTTGTACATTTGAGAGACAAGATCATATTAGCAAACCAAGTCATAGACCGATGGCTCAATCATTTGAAGCTTGTGTGCACGGACTAGAGGCTTCACAATTGGGGAGCTATAGGTCGAGAACAATCATTGTGCTGCACTTCAAGAGGTATGAATTTAATTTGATGTTTTTATACCTTGCATGTGTGTTCTAAATATCCTTTAGCTAATTCTTGAGTTATGGGCTATGAGACATCTACTTGTGATGTGATGAGATCACACCAATTATCTTGTTTTTGTAATTTTTGAAATTCCATATACTTTCGTTGCACCCCCTTCCCATTCCTTTCACCTCACTCCTTCCTTTTTCCTCTCCCTCACTGTCCCTCTTCCTCTCTTCCTCTCCCTTTCTCTCCCTCTCCTTCTACCACTCCCTTTGTCTCTCCCTCTCTGTCTCTCCATCTCTCCCTTCCCTTTCTCTTTCTCTCTCCCTCTCTCTCCCTTTCTTTATCTCACCATTTCTTTCTCTCTCCTTCTTTTCATCTTCCGCTCCCTCTCCATAACTCCCTCTCAATATCCATCTATCCTTTTACCTCCTCTCCATCTGCCTCTTTTTTCTCTCTCTATCCCTTCCTCTCTCCATCCCTCTTCCTCTCCCTCTTCCTCTCTTTTTCTCTCTCTATCCTTTCCTCTCTCATCCCTCTTCCTCTCCCTCTCCCTATCTCTCTCATTCTCTCTCCCCAATCGTTCCCTTTCTCCCTCACTCTCCTTCTCTCCCCCACTCTCCCCTCTCTCCTTTTTCTCTTCTTCACTCTCTCTTTTTTCCTCCCTTCCTCTCCTAATTCCCTCTTTCTTGCTCTCTCTCCCTTTCTCCCTCTCTCTCCCTCTCTCTTTCTTTGTCTCAATTTCTCCTCTTTTCTCTCTCTCTTTCTCTTCATCTCCCTCTTTCCCTCTCTCATTCTCCCTCTCTCCTCTAACTCCTATTCTATCCTTATTCCTCTCTTTCCCTCCCCTACTCCCTCTCTCTCCCCCTTTCTCCCTCTCCCCATTTCTCCCTCTCCCTCTCCTCTTTTATCTCACTTTCTCTCCTTTTCCTCTCTCACTCTTGAGCTCTCTTTCCCTCCCTTAATTTTTCTCCCTCTTTCGCTCTATCCCTCTCCCTCCCTCCATTTTTATCCCTTTTCTTCTCTATCTTTCTCTCTCTCTCTCTCTCATTCTCTCCCTTCATCTCTCTCTCCCTCACCCTCTCCCTCCCTCAATTTTTATCCCTTTTCTTCTCTCTCTCTCTCTCTCTCTCTCTCATTCTCTCCCTTCATCTCTCTCTCCCTCACCCTCTCCCTCCTTCCATTTTTATCCCTTTTCTTCTCTCTCTCTCTCTCTCTCTCTCATTCTCTCCCTCCATCTCTCTCTCCCTCACCCTCTCCCTCTCTCCCTTAGCCCTCTATCTTCCTCTCTCTCCATCCTCTCTTCATTTATCTCTCTCTCTCACTCTCATAATATTTCTCCCTCTCCCTCTTCCCCTCTCTCCTCTCTCTCTGTTTGTCTCTCCTATTCACTCTCCCTCTCTCTTTCCCCTCTCTCTCTCTCCCCCTCTTTCATTCTCTCACTATCTCCCTCTCTCTCACTCCCGGACCCAATCTCCCTCTCTCTCTCTCCTACTCTCTTTCCCATACCTTTTTCTTCTCTCCCTCTGTCTCTCTCCCTTTTGCTCCCACTCTTTCTCTCCCTCTCCTTCCCTATTTCCCTTTATTGCTCTCCAGTCTCTTTCCCTCTTTCTACCTTTGACTTTCCCTCCCTCTATCTCCCTCCTCTCCCCCTCTCTCTTCCACATCGTTTCCCTTTCTCTCCCACTCTTTCTCTCCCTCCCCCGCCACTTTCTATTGCCCTTTCCTCTTCTCCCCCTCTCCTTTCTTTCCCCCTCTCTACCTCTATCTCTCCCTCCCTCTCCCCTCCTCTCCCCCTCCTTTCTTTCTCACCCTATCCCTTTCCCTTTACCCCTTTCTCTCTCTCTCTCCCTCTCTCTCTCCTAATCTCTCTCCCTTTCCCCCTGTTCCTCTCTCCTCATCCCTTCTTCTCTCTCTCTCCTCTCTCCATCTCATTTTCTCTCTTTTTGCCTCTCCCTTTTCCCCTTTCTCACTCTTTCCATCTCTCTCACTCTCTCTCCCACTCTCTCCCTCCATCTCTCTCTTTCCCCTTCTCTCCTTCCCTCTCTCCTTTGTTTACTCCCCTCCCTCTCTTTTGCTTTCTCTTCCCCTCACTACCTCTATCTCTCTCTATCTCTCTCCTCCCTTTGTCTCCTCTCTCTCTCCCCTTTCATCCTCTCTCCCTATCCCTCTCTACCTCTTTTTCCCTATCTCTCTTTACTCTCTCCCTCTCTCTCGTTACTCTCTCTCTCTCTCCCTATCTATATCTCCTTCTCTTACCCTCTCTCCCCATCTATATCTCTCTCTCCTTTTATTACTCTCTTTTATCTCTCGTCCCCCTCTCCCTTTCTTGCTTCTTTTCTCTCCCTCTATCCCCTTCCTCCTTCCTCTCTCTCCCCCTTCCCCCTCCTCTCCCTTTCCCTATATCTCTCTCTCTCAATCTCTCCCCTTTGATCTCCCTCTCCTTCTCTCTCTCTCATTCTCTCCCCCTCTCTCTCTTTCTCTCTTTTTCCCTTCTCTCCTTCTCCCTCTCTCACTCTTTCCTTCTCTCTCTCCCCACTCTCTTTCTCCCTCTCTCTTTTCCTTTTTTCATTACTCTCTCCCCTACCTCTCAATCATTTTCTCTTCCCTCTCCTCCTTCTTCTCTCCATATCTCTTTCTCATCCTATCCCTCTTTTTTCCTCTCTTACCCTCTATCTCCCTCTCTCCCTATCTATATCACCTTCCTAGTCTCTCTCTCCCTCTCTACTTATCTCTATCTTCTTCTCTCCCTCTATCATTTCTTCCTTTATCTTTCTCTACCTTTGTTTCTTTCTCTCTCCCTCTCCCTTTGCTACTCCCTCTCTTTCTCTCTTCCCTTTCCCCTTCTCCCTCTCTATCTTACTCTATCTCCTCCTCACTCTCTCCCCTCTCACTCTCTCTTCCTTTCTACCCCTTAATCTCCCCTTCTTCTCTCTCACTCTGTTTCTCTCTTTAAATCCCTATCCTTTTCTCCCTTCCTCTCCCTTTTCCTCCCCATATCTCTCCCTCACTCTCTCCCCCTCTCACTCTCTCTTCCTTTCTACCCCTTAATCTCCCCTTCTTCTCTCTCACTCTGTTTCTCTCTTTAAATCCCTATCCTTTTCTCCCTTCCTCTCCCTTTTCCTCCCCATATCTCTCCCTCTCCCTCTCCCCTCTCACTCAATCCCTCTCTCTCACATCTCTCTCCTTTTCTCTTTCCTTTCTTTACTCCTTAACTCTCCCATTCTCCCTCTCTCTTCTTATCTCTCCCTTTCTCTCTCTCTCTTCCCCTTTCCTCTATCTCTCCCTCTCATCCTCTCCCTCTTTCCCTCTCTCTATACTTCCATTTCTCCCCTTTCTCCCTCTCTCCCATTCTCTCTCTCCCTTTCTCTCCTTTAACGTCTCCCTCCCTCTATATCTCTCCTTCTCCATCTCTCTCCCTCTCCCTCTCCATCTGTTTTTCCCTCTCTCCCATCTCTTTTTATCTCTCTCTCTCAATCTCTCTTTCTCTCTCCCCCTCTCTATATCTCCCTTGTCCCTTCCTCTTTCTCTCCTTCCCTCTCCATATCTCACCCTGTCTCACTCTCCTTTTTTTCCCTTCTCCCTTTCCCTATCTACCCCTCTCTCTCTTCCTCTCTCCCCATATTCTATCTCTCTCTAACTCCCTCTTTATCTTTTTCTATCCATCTCTCCCTCCTATTCTATCTCTCTCTAACTCCCTCTTTATCTTTTTCTCTCCCTCCTTATCCCTCTCTCATTCTCTCATTTCCTCTCATGTTATATTTTTCCCCTGTCTACTACCTCTCTCTATCTCCCTCTCCCTCTCCTTCTCTCCCCCTCTCCCTTTTTGCCTATTTGCCTCTCCCTATCTCTTTTTGTCTCCCTCCATCTCTTTTTTCCATTTTTCCTCTCTCTCTTCCTTTCTCCCGCTCCCTCTTCCTATCCCCTTCTCTCCCTTATCCCTCTATCGTTATCTCGCTCCTTCTCTCCATCTATCTCTCTCGCTCTCTCCCTCCCTTACTCCTTTTCCCTCTCTCCCTTTCTCCCTTTCTCCCTCTCTCTCTCCCCCTCACCCTTTCCCCCTCTCTTTCTCCCTTTCTTTCCCTAACCCTTCCCCTCCTCCCTCCCTCTCTCCCCTTACCCTTTATCCCTCCTTTTTTGCCTTACCTTTTATCCCTTCGTCTTTTCATCACCATCATCCTCCTTTCTCCCCCTCACTCTCCCTCCCTCCATCTCTCTCTCCCCCTCACTCCTCACTCTCCCTCTCTCTCTTTTTTTCCATTTCCCTCCCTTACTCTCTTTATCTCCCCCTCTCTCCCTCTCTCAATCCCTCTCTACCTCTCTTCCTTTCTCTCCCATCCTCTTTGTCCCTCTCCCTCTCTCTAACTCTCTCTCTCTCTCACACTCCCTCTCCCTCTCTCCTTCCTCTTCCTTTCTCTCCCTCCTCTTTCTCTCTCGCTCTCTCCCTCCCTCTCTTTAAATCTCTTCATCCATCTCTCCCTTTCCCTACTTTCTCTCCCTCCCTTTCCCTACTTTCTCTCCCTCCCTCTATCCCTCCTTCTCTCTCATTCTCTCCCTCTTTTTTTCCCTTTCTCCCTCCTTCCCTCTTTCTCCCCCTCATTCTCTCTCCTATGATTCCTCTCTCTAACTCCCTCTCCCTTTTTCCCTCTTTCTCTCTCCCTTCCTCTCCCCCTATTTATGCCCCTCCCTTTCTTCCGCCATCACTCCTCTCTCCCCCCTCTCTCCTCTCTTACTCTCTCTCTCCCTGTGTCTCACCCTTTCTCTCTTACCTTCTCCCTCTCTTCCACTCTCCCTCTTTTTCTCTCTTACTCTCTCTCTCCCTTCATTTCTTCCTCCCTCTCTTTCTATCACTTCCTCACCCTCTCTCCCTAGCTTTTCCTGTCCCTCCTTCTCCCTCTCGCCTCTATATCCCTCCCTCTCTCTCTCTTTCTCCCTAACCTTCTCTTTCTCTCCCTCTTCCCCCTCTCCCTTCTAGTCCATGTCCCTCTCCCTTCCTCTCTTCCCCCTCTCTCTCCCTCCCTCCCTTCTTCCCCCTCTCTCTATCTCTATTTATCCCTCTCTCCCTCCCTCCCTTCTTCCCCCTCTCTCTATCTCTATTTATCCCTCTCTCCCTCTCTCCCATTCTCCCTCTCTCTTATTTGACCTCTCTTTATTTCTCTCTCTCCCTCTTCTATTTCTTAATTTCTCTCTCTCCTCTCTGTCTATCCCATACCTCTCTTTTTTACTATCTCCGGCCTATTGTCTCTCTCTCCCTCTCTTTATCTCTCCTACTCTCCCTCTCTCTTACTTCCTCTCCCTCTCTCCCACTTTGTCTCTATCTCTCTCCCTCCCTTTCTTTCCCCCTCCCTCTCCCTCTTCCTCTCTCCCCCCTCTCTCTTGTTAGATATGTATGCCTAAGAGCCATATATATTATGTGATATGTAAATAATAATCCCTATATGGAAATAAAAGATATATTCATTATATGAAAGTTTTTTTTATTTTGAATATAGTCCTTAAGTATATTGTTAGAATATCTATTCTAAAAGATGTTTAGAATATGAATGACATATATTTCGAAACAAAATACATTAAAGAGTTCATAGTCATAGGATACCCGATTGGGCATCAATTATCCAAAAGACTATCACCTCTATTTGTTTATGATAGTGAGTCTCATGCTATAAGATATGTGATATCAAAACAAATATGTGAACACTCATCATAGGTAGGTTGAACGGTGACATTAGATTATGATAACATGAAGTTCCAACTACTCGTCGGTAATTCATCATCTAGATTATAATAGTGCATATAATCCATTGACCTAAGGTGACACCGTTATATCACACATAGGTGATTAGGGTTTATTACCGCTTACATATCTATACTAGTCATGTATGGGTATATGGCGTGTGATGGCCTTAGTTAGTTAAGTGTGGGAGGTAAGTGTTTAACCAAGAGGAATTCGTTGCCTTGAGTAGACAAGGATAAGATCTTATGCTATCTAGATATTCTTGATAAATAAAGTTCCTAGCCAGGACAGAAAGATTCACTAGAAAAGTGTTTCTAGTAGGATTCTTATAATATCAAGAAATAAAATCGAGATGAGAACATAGCATTTAAGCAATTAGGGTTTGACATTAACATGACCAAAGGTAAAATCGGGATCTTGTAATAAAGGGACTCGAGTGCACTATAATTATGATCATTGGTTTCATGGAATGTAATTAATCGGTTTAATACATTGATTTTTAATTAAGTAGTCGTGATATGCAATGCTAGACGTCACTCAAGACTTATGGGACTAAGGACATATTGAAAGATCCTTGAATTAAGAAAAGGGTTTTCTCATAATATCAAAGAGTTGATATCATATTACCATGGCTAATTGGCCATGAACCTAGAAAGTCACACACAATAAAGATTTTATCGAATGAGCAATTATTATTTTAATTATTAATTAAAGTGTTTAATTAGTTAATTAAAAACAATAAGATTAAACTTGTAATTAAATTTATAAGGTCTCTAGCATGTCCCGAAGTTTAATCTAACTAAGGGTAAATTAAAATATGACTTAATTTATATGAGATATAAATGACAAGTCATTGAGCTTAAGTCAACTAGTGAATTAATCAAAATAATCTTAGTGAAGATTAACATAATCTTAGTGGAAGATTATGTGTTTAGATGAATGCATGCATGCAAACTCCTTCACTCAAGATATGTTAGTGGAAAGTGTAGAGAATTTATGCATGCATTATTTACATGTGTAATCAAAAAGTGTCTTAATTGTTTCATGCATGAATGACATATGTCATGAAGGATGCATGCATGATTGACAAATGTCTTTATGAAAGACATTTGTTATCTCATGTATGCAAGTCTCTCCACCCAACATAAGTTAGTGGAGAGTGTAGAGAATTAAAAACATGTATGATTGACATTTGTCATGGAGGTTGCATGCATGATTGACATTTGTCTTGGAGGTTGCATGCATGATTGAAAAATGTCTTTATGAAAGACATTTGTTATCTCTCATGCATGATAGTCTCTCCACCTAACATAAGTTAGTGGAGAGTGTAGAGAATGACAAGAAGAAGAAAAAGATGAGAGAATGGAGATAATCTTGTATGGTCACTCATCTTAAACACTCAAAAGTGCTAGACACTTGACTCAAGCAAAAATAAAGATTAACTTTTAGACTACTTGAAGCTAGATTACTTGGTGAGCTAAATATTAATTTTTTACATTTGAGAGATAAGATCATACTAGCAAACCAAGTCATAGACCGAAGCCTCAATCATGTAAAGCTTGTGTGGACGGACTAGAGGCTTCATAATTGGGGAGCTATAGGGTGAGAACAATCTTTATGCTGCACTTCAAGAGGTATGAATTTAATTTGATGTTTTTATACCTTGCATGTGTGTTCTAAATATCCTTTAGCTGATTGTCGAGTTATGGGCTATGAGACATCTACTTGTGATGTGATGAGATCACACCAATTATCTTGTTTTTGTAATTTTTGAAATTCTACACACTTCCGTTGCACCCCCTTCCCATTCCTTTCACCTCACTCCTTCCTTTTTCCTCTCCCTCCCTCTCCCTCTTCCTCTCTTCCTCTCCCTTTCTCTCCCTCTCCTTATATCACTCCCTTTGTCTCTCCCTCTCCCTCTCTCCATCTCTCCCTTCCCTTTCTCTCTCCCTCTCTCTCCTCTTCTTTATCTCACCATCTCTTTCTCTCTCATTCTCTTCATCTCCGCCTCCCTCTCTCCCTCTTTCTCTTTCCCTCCCTCTCTCTCTCACATGCTCTCCCTCTCTGTCTCCCTCTCTCTATCTTTCTCTCCCTTCTTCCCACTCTATCGACACCTCGCTCCTTCTCCCTCTCTCCCTCTCTTTTACTTCTTCTCCATCTTGCACACTCTCCCTCTCTCTCATTCCAATTCCCACTATCACTCACTCTCCCTCTCTCTTACTCCCTTTCCCCCTTCCTCTCTCTCTCCCCATTTGTTCCTCTCCTTCCTTTTTTCCGTCACTCTTTTTCTCTTCCTCCTCCCCCTATCTCTTTTCTCCATTTCCCTCTTTATCTCTCTATCTCCTCTCTCTTCCTCTCCCACTACCTCTCTATCTATATCTCTCTCCCTTTCTTTTTCTCTCATTCTATTCTTTTTGGCCCCTCTCCATCTCCTTTCCTCTCACTCTCCCTCTCTCTTTCTCCCTCTCCTTCTTTATCCCTCTCCCTCTCTCCACCTCTCCCATTTTTCTCTCCCTCTCCCTCCCTCTCTCTTTCTCCCTCT
Source organism: Dovyalis caffra (assembly GCA_963924115.1). NCBI lineage: Eukaryota > Viridiplantae > Streptophyta > Magnoliopsida > Malpighiales > Salicaceae > Dovyalis > Dovyalis caffra. The sequence continues at coordinate 5,674 of CAWUPB010000561.1, read as the reverse complement.
CCCTCTCTCTCTTTCTCCCTCTCCCTCTCTCTCTTGATCTCTCCTAATCTCTCTCTCCATCCCCATCTCTCTCTCTCTCCTTCTTTTTCCTCTCTCTTACCCTCTCCTCTATCTCCCTTTCTCTCTCCCCTCTCTTCCTCTCTCCCTCTCTCCCTCTCCCCCTCCTTTCCCCCTCTCTCTCCCACTCCCTCTCTTTCTTCATCACTTTATCCCTCTTTCTCTCTATCTCGCTCTCTCTCTCTCTCTCCCTCTCCCTTCCTCTCCCTCTCTCTATCCTTCTCCCTCTCTTTATCTCCCTTCCTAACTTTCTCCCTCTCTCTCGCTCCTCTCTCTCCACCTTTCTCTTTTATTCTCCTTCTCTATCTTCCTCTCTATCTCCCTCTCTTTTTCTCCTCCTCTGTCTCTATCTCCCTCTCCCACTTTCCCCCTCTCGCTCCCTTTCTCCCCCTTTATCTCTCTCCCTCTGTCTCCCTCTCTCTATTTCTTCCTCTCTCCCTCTGTCTCCCTCTCTCTCTCTATTTCTTCCTCTCTCTCTCACTCTCCCTCACTACCGCTTATAATCTCTCCTACTCTCCCTCTCCCTCTCCTCTTCTTTCCCTCTCTCCCCCTCCCTCTCTTTCTCCACCACTCTCTCTCTTCTTCTCTATCTCGATCTCTTCCTATCCCCTACTCTCTCTACCTCTCTCCCTCTTTCATTCTTTTTTCTTCATCTCTTCTTATCCCTCCCAAATTCTCTCCCCCTCTCTCTTCCTCCCTCACTTTCCTCTCTTTCTCCTTCCCACTCTCTCCCCCTCTCTATCTTTCTCCCTCTCCCTTTATCTCCCTCTCAATCTCTCTCCATCTCCTACTCCCTCTCTTTCTCTCTCTCTCCCTTTACATCTCCCTTTCTCTCACTTTCTCCCTATCTTTATATCTTTCCCCCACTTTCTCCCCCTTCCTCTCTCTCTCCCCCTCTCTCCCTCTTCCACTCCCTCCCTATCTCTCCCCCTCTCCCTCACTCTCCCACCCTTTCTCTATTCCCCTCTCCTTTTTATGATCTTTCCCTCTTTTCCCTCTTTTCCCCTCTCCCACACTCCCTCCCTTCTCCCTCTCTCTTTTTCCTTGTCTCTTTTTATGTTCCTCTCTCCCTCTACATTTCTTTCTATATTCCTCTCTCTCTCATAGATTTTCCCTCTATCTCCCTCTCCTTTTCCCTCCCTTTCTCCCTCTTTCTCTCCCTTTTCTCTCCTTTACCTCCCTTAATCTCTCCCTTTCCCTTTCTCTCCTCCTCTATCTCCCTTTATCACTCTCTCTTTCTCTCCCTCTCCATCTCTCTCTTTCTTTCCACTCTTTTTCTCCTACTCTCCCTCTCTCTTCCTCTACCTCTCCCTCTCTCTCCCTTACTCTCTTTCTCCCCCTATTTCTCTCTCACTCTCCATGTCCCTTTCCTTCTATATCTTTCGTTCCCTCTCCCACTCTCTCACTCTTTCCTTTCTCCCCCTATGTCTCTCCCTCTCTCCATCTCCCTTTCCCTTTATATCTCTCTCTCCCTTTCCCACTCTCCCATCTTTCTTCTCTCCCCCTCTCTCTTTCCCTCTCCTACTTCCCCCTCTCTCTCCTTATCCCTCTCTCTATCTTCCTCTCTCCACCTTTTTGCTCCTTCTTCTTCCCTCTCTCTTTATCTCTCTCTCCCCTTCTCTCTCACCTTTTCTACCTCTCTCTCTCCCACTCTCCCATCTATCTATGTCTCCCTCTCTCTCCCCCTCTCCCATCTATCTATGTCTCCCTCTCTCCCTCCCTCTCCCTCTACCTCTCTCTCTTACTTTTTCTCTCTATCTCCCTCTCTCACTTTCTCTATCTCTCTTCCTCTCTCCCTTTCCTTTTCCCTCTCTCCACCTCTCTCTCCCCCAATCTCTCACCCTCCCTCTTTCACCCTCTTTCTCCCCCTCTCCCTCTCCCTCTCCCTCTTCCTATTTATATACATATACATGCATACATACATACATGCATACATACATACATATATATATATATATATTTATTTATTTATTTATTTATTTATTTTCCCTCTTTCTCGCTCACTCTTGATTTTCCTCTCCCCTAATCTTACCCTCTCACCCTCTCTCTCCCCCTCCCTTTCTCTAACTCTATCACTCTCACTTTCTCTCTCCTTTCTAATTTTTATCTCTTTCTCTTGCCCTCACTATTTCTCTCCCTCTATCTCCCTTTTTTCTCTCCATCTCTATCTATTGCTCCTGCTCTCTACCCCTCTCTCACCTACTTTCCCTTTCTCCCTCCTCTCTCTTAATCTCTTTCTCACTCTTTCTCCCTCTCTCTCTCTCCCTCTTTACCTCACTCTCTCCCTCTCTCTCTCCCTTCCTCTCCCTTTCCATCTCCCTCTTTAACTCTCTCCCTCTCTTTTTCTCTTTGCCTTTTTCTCTTTTTCTCTCTCCCTTTCTCTCTCTTTCTCTCCTCTCACTCTTTTACTCTCTCCTTCTCTCGTATCCATGTCTATCTCATTCCCCTTCTCTCCCCTCCTCTCTCTCTCCTTTTTTTCTTTTTCTTACTCTCTCCTTCTCTCTCCTCCTCTCTCCCTCTCTTTTCCCTTCTCTAGCCCTCTCCCTTTCTCTACTTATCTCCCTTTTTTCCTCTCTTTCTCTCGCTCTCTCTTCCCCCTCCCTCCCTTCCTCACCTTCCTTCACTTTCTTGCTCCCACTTTTTCTCTCCATCTTTATCTCTCCCTATCTCCCTCTCTCTTCCTCTACCACTAACCCTCTCTCTTTATCCCGGTCCCTCTATCTCTCTTTTCCTCTCCCTCTCTCTCTCCTTCTCTCCTTCTCTATCCCCCTCTCTCCCTCCCTCTCTTTCTTCCTCTCTTTGCCTTCCTTTCCCTCTCCCTCCGTCTCCCTCCCCCTCTCCCTCTCTCTCCCTCCCTCTCCCCCTCTTCCTCTTTATCTTTGTCTCTCCCCCTCTCCCTCTCTTTATCTCTCTTCCTTTTGTCTTCTTCTCTCTTATCCTCTTTCTCCCTCTCTCTATCTCTCTCCCTTTATCTCCCTCTCCATCTCTTTCTCTTTCCCCCTCCCTTTCTCTCGCTCACTCTCTCTCCCTTGTTTTCCCTCCCTCTCTCGCCTCTATATCTCTCCTTCTCCATCTCTTTCCCTCTCCCTCTCTCCCTCTCCCTCTCTCTTCCTCTCCCTCCTTCTCCTTCTCCATCTCTCTTTCTCTCTCTCCCCTCTCTTTGTATCTCCCCTTCTCCCTCTCTCTTTCTCTCTTTCCCTCTCCATATCTCACCCCCTCTCACTCTTCCTTTTTCCCTCTTTCTTTCCCTTCTAACCCTCTCCCTCTTCCTCTCTCCCTTCCATTCTATCTCTTTAACTCCCTCTTTATCTTTTTCTCCCCCTCTCCCCACCATATACTCTCTCCTTCTCTCCTTTTCTCTCATGCTATCTTTTGCCCCCTCTCTCCACCTCTCGGTGTCTCCCTCTCCTTATCTCTCTCCCTCTCTCTCTCCCTCTCTATGTTTTCCTATCTGTTTCTATCTCCCTCTCCCTTTCTACCTATTTGCCTCTCCATATCTTTTTTGTCTCCCTCTCTTTTTTCCACTTTTGTTCTCTCTCTTCCCTCTCCTTCTCCCTCTCTCTCCCTCCACTCCCTCTCCTATCTCTCTCTCTTATTTCTCCCCCTCTCCCCCTGTCTCCCTTTATCCTTATATCCTTTTCTCACTCCTTTACATCCGTCTTTCTCTCTACCTCCCTTCATTCATCTCCCTCTCTCCCTTTCTCCCTCTCTCCCTCCCTCTCCCTCTCTCTCTCCCACTCACCCTTTTCCCCTCTCTTTGTCCCTCTCTTTCCCTAACCCTTTCCCCTTCCCTCCCTCTCTCCCCCACCTTTTATCCCTCTCTCCCTTCTTCACCATCTATCCTTCTTTTTCCCCCTCACTCTCTCTCCCTCTCCCCCTCTCTTTCTCCCACCCTAACTTTCTCTCTCTCCCTCTCTCTCCTTATATCCCCTTCTCTCTCTCTCTCCCTCTCCCTTTCTCCCACTCTCCTTCTCTCTAACTCCCACTCACTCTCTCTCCTCCTCTTCCTCCCTCTATCCATTCCTATCCCTCTTTCCCTCCCTCTCTATCCCCCTCCCTCACCCTCTCCTTTTCTCCCTTACTTTTCATTTGCCTCCCTCTCCTTCTTCTACTCCCCTCCTCTCTCTCTCCCCTTCCTTTTCTCTTCCTCCCTCCCTCTCTCTCCCTCCCTCTCTCTCCATGCCTATCTCTCCTATTCTTTCCCTCACTCTCTCCCTCCCTCTTTCCCTATCTCTCCCACTCTTCCTCTTTCTCTCCCTCTATTCCTAACTCCCTCTCCTCTTTTTCTTTCCCTCCATCCCTCCCTCCCTTTCTACCTCCTTCTTCCTCTTTTTTCCCTCTCTTTCCTTCTCTCTCTCCTTCTACCCCTCTCCCTCGATCCCTCTCTCTTACTTCCTCTTCCCCTCTCCTACATTATCTATATCTCTCTCCCTCTCCATCTCCTTTCCTTTTCTCTCACTTCCCTCTCTCTGCCCCTCTTTCCTTCTCTCTCCATCTTCTTCTCTATCCTTCTACCTTGCCCTATCTCTCTCTCCTTATCTCCCTCTCTCTCTTTTTTGCCATTTCCCTCCCCCGATCTCTTTGTCTGCCCCTCTCTCCCTCTCTCATTTTTTTCCATTTCCATCCCTTACTCTCTTTATCTCCCCCTCTCTCCTTCTCTCACTCCCTCCCTACCTTTCTTCCATTCCCTCTTATCCTCTTTGTCCCTCTCCCTCTTTTTCTCACTCTCCTTCTCCTTCTCTCTCCCTCCTCCTTTTTCCTTTCTCTCCCTCTCCCTCTCCCTCTTTTTAAATCTCTCCATCCCTCTCTCTCTCTTACACTCTATCTCCCTCCATCCCTACCTCTCTCTCATTGTCTCCCTCTCTTTCTCCCACTCTTCCTCTCACTCTCCCTCTTTCCCTCTCTCTCCCTCTCTCGCTCTCCTACTCTCCCTCACTCTACCTCCCTCTCCCTCTCTCCTACTCTCTCCCCCTCCCTTCTTCCTACCCTCCTTCCTCTCCCTCTCTCCCTCCCCTCGCTCTCCCTCCTCTATCTCTCCCTTTCTCATACTCTCTCTCCCTATGTCTCACCCTTTCTCTCTTACCTTCTCACTCTCTTCCACTCTCCCTCTCTTTAGCTCCCTCTTTTTCTCTCTCTCTCCCCTTCTCCCTTCATCTCTCCCTCCCTCTCCTTCCATCACTCCCTCACCCTCTCTCCCTCGCTCTCCCTCTCCTTCTCCTTTCTTCTCTCTCTACCTTTATTTCCCTTTCTCTCTCTCTCTCTCTTTCACCTTCTCTTTCTCTTTATCTCCCCCTCTCTCTACTAGTCCATATCCCTCTCCCTCCCTCTCTCCCTCGCCCTCTCCCTCCCTCCTTCCCTTCCCCCTCTATATCTCCATTTGTTCCTCTCTCCCTCTCTCTCTCTCCCTATCTCCCATTCTTCCTCTCTCTCTTACTTGACCTCTTTTTATTTCTCTCTCTCCCCTTCTCTTTCTTAATCTCCCTCTCTCTCCTCCTCTCTCTATCCCCTATCTCTCTCCTTTACTATCTCTACCCTATTGTCTCTCTCTTCCTCTCTCTTAGTTCCTCTCCCTCCTTCTCCCTCTTCCTCTCTCTCCCCCTCTCCCTCTCTCCCTTCT